>JAYGXS010000738.1:956-13633 GCA_036362985.1 Ligula intestinalis
ATGCACCTTGAATGTACAGTTCCTATTTGACAATAACCTGTACAGACAATTGGACGGAGTAGCTATGGGCTCGCCCCTGGGTCCACTTCTAGCAAATATATTCATGGGCAAGCTAGAAGCTACGCAACTCAGCCACCAGATAAATAATCTAACGTGCTATAAACCGTACGTAGACGACATATTTGCAGTTGCATCAGATGAAACCAACTTATCAACGCTAATGCATACAGTTAATCGGGCGCACAAATCAATAAAATTTACCCTACAAGAAGAGCAATCTGGATCGCTTCCATTTCTTGATGTGCTACTGAGTAAAAGAGCCGATGGGAGCATTCAACGTAGGGTATATCGGAAGAAGACGTGGTCCGGGCAATACGTCAATTTCGCTAGTTTCGTACCGTTGAACTTCAAACGCAATTAAGTACGGTGTTTGACGCAAAGGGTGAAGAGGATTTGCTCGACTGATAGCATCGAGGAGGAGCTTAAGATAGTTGAAAACGTGTTTCGACAAAATGGGTATCCTTGTCGATTTATCGCTAAAAACATGGCTGAAAGGCCGCCAAAGCCCTCAGTATTAACAGTGGAAAAGAAACGAATCTTCATCAGAGTCCCATTTCAAGGGGACGGACCAAGCGAACTACTAAGGAGGCGCCTGAGTCAAGCCGTATCAACTACCTTCCCAGCAGCCAACGCCCATATATTGTTCTCGACTACTCCCATCCTATACGGAGAGATTAAGGATAAACTGCCAGCCCAGACCACCTCAATGTGCATATAATTTCATTTACCTGTTCCTGTGGGGCAGGATATATTGATCGCACGAGCCGGCGCTTGTCCAAAAGAGTAAGGGAACACATACCCGCATGCTTAAGGGAGGGTCAACTGAAAGGTGTAAACAGTTCAATCTTAGCGCACCTGGTAGACTCGAACCATCGCGTGGATGCCAAAGAGGCCTTCCGAGTGATTTACAAGGTGCCTTCAAGCTACTCAAAACTCCTCGGATAGCGTATTTTGGCGACGGCAGAGGCGGCCGCCATCAGGCTACGCAGACCACTGCTATGTGCCGAAAATAATTTCATCGCGGTGCCCCAGTTGCCACGGGCGAAACTAGGTAACACGGTCACCCACAGCGGACCACAGGCCTAGGAAACGGGCCCCCGCAGAGACGACCAAGTCCCAAGTCCAGCCACGAACACCTTATCGGCAGTCCTGGACGCCGGACCGTCTAGACATTGACACTTTGATCTCAACTCCCCCAACCTACCCCCACCCCCTTCCTCCCCCCTCCTCCCCCCTCCTCCCCACAGTGACAACGAGAACACTTCATCTGTCCATCAACCACCATCCTTTATTCATACCATATAAATGTAAAGGCCTGACGAGAATTTATCGAAAACAAACGTATGTTCGTCAATTTATCTTCTGAAATATATACATACAGGGTCTCCAAGCTTGGATAGCGGATTCTAGTTGCGGTCGTACGAAGGTTCCGAAGACTTTTGTGAAGCACTCTTCATTGAAGGTAGAAAAAGCTCGTTTGACGAGGTAAAAAATCGAAATCGCGGACTTGGCTACCTTTGTGCAATGCAGGGAGGGTTTAAGCGAGGGCGTGATCCAGACTCCTAAGTCTTTCTGGGCGTTCACTTCCTTCAATGGTATTTCATTCATTCGGTAAGCCGTGCCGTTTGAAGAACCGGATTTGCCAACTCGAATGGTGGTGCACTTGCTCTCATTGAACGGTAAGAGCCAGTCCGCCGACCATTTTTGAAGTCTTTTTAAATTTTCCTGTAAGTGCACTTCGTCAGCCGCAATTCGAATTACGCTCCAAAGTTTTATATCATCGGCAAACATGGCGATGCCGCAATCCAGTTCGCGGACACAGTCGTTGATGTAGATAACAAACAAAATAGGGCCGAGAACGGATCCTTGGGGACCACCACTCTCAACCTCAACCTTGGCTGACTGTTTGTCGCTGATGTGGACAGTTTGCGAACGACCTATTAGGAAGCTTTTTATCCACGTAAGGAGCCTACCTCTTTCTCCTATGCGGCTGACTTTATAAAGGAGGCGGTTGTGCGGCACGCTATCGAAAGCCTTTTTGAACTTCTGAACAATGCCTAAGGAGTTGTTTCACTGTCGGCCCTCAAATTTCTGGCAACGCCACTGATCTGAAATGTTCTGCAGATCAAATGCTTTAAAAACACTGTACCAATAGGGAGTTCAAAGGTATTTACCTATGTTTCCCTCAATAAAAACCTGACCTGACCTGACCTGAAATCAATATAGACAGCATGCACTGAGTTTCCACTATCGACTGCCTCAGTCCACCGTTCTTAACAGTAGAGCAAGTTTGTAACGCAGGACCTACCTCTTCGAAAACCATGCTGAGCATCCGATAGCAGATGGCTCTGTTCCAGGAACTGCATAAGCTGTTGCTTGATAATTTTTTCCATGATTTTGCAACAGATTGCAGCAAGGCTGACTGGTCGGTAGTTATTCGCTGAGACCCGGCTTCCCCCCTTGTATAGCGGTGTAATCCTCGCGGATTTCCAATCTACTGGTAGGCATCCGGTTTTGAAGAAGGTTTGGAAGAGCATAGAGAGTGGTTTGGCCAACTCATTGGCGAGCTCCTTCAAAATCTTGGCTGGTACGTTGTCGGGACCTGGTGACTTAGATTCTTTTAAGCTTAAGAGTTCCTTAAGAACAACAGCCTCGGGGAATTGGACAGTCTCAACTATTGTATCCACTTCGGTGTCGTCGGTGGGATGATCGTATGCCGTTTCTTTGTGAAGACTGATCGGAAAAATTTCGAAAGATGATCAGCCTTTGCTTCATCATCTATCAAGTCTCTTCCCTCAGCGGTCCTCAGCAGGGGTATCGAATCCTTGTTTTTGGTACTCTGCTTGATGTAACTGTAAAACAATTTGGGGTTCACTGTGGCCCGGTTTAGCAAGTCTGCTTCAAAAGCCCGTCTTGTTTTGAAAATAAGACCCTTGACCTGGTTTCTCTGAGTTTTGTAGGCACTGACAGATGCAGGAGTCCTGTCTTCTAGCATTTTTCCACAGCTTCCGCTTTTTGTTCACTTCTATTTTTAAGGCCTGCGTAAGCCACCACGGTCTAGTGTTCACCGTTTTTTGCGAAATTGGACAGTGGTTGTTGATGAGTCTGTGCAGTGTGTTCCGGAACGCTTCCCAGTCCGCAGTTATGTTTCCAGAAAATAGAGGTTCCTAATCGGCGCGCGTGAGTTCGGTCTTCATTCGATCGAAATCGCCTCGCCAAATATTTCGTCTGCTGTTGAGGGTCTCTCCTGTATTGAGAATAACGAGTACTCACATAGCAGTACAACATGGTCGCTTTTACCTAGTGGTAGGAGACATGACACTTCGTCGATGCTGTCCTGCGATTTCGTGAGAACGAGGTCCAGACAGTTGGACTGTTGGCCATCGCGCATCCTTGTCGAAAATGTGACGTGTTGCGTGAGAAATAACTTCAGAGTCATGCTCAGAAGGCAGCCGTCGAATGTTAAATTGGAGCTATGTGCGTAGGCCGCACCCCAGTCGATGTGAGGCGCGTTAAAGTCCCCCACAATCAGGATGTCCGATCGTGCAGTAATTTTTTACAGCTCCTCTAGCAAGGAGGCATCCACTACGGGCACTCTTCTCGGTGGTCGGTAGGGTGTCAGTACATCGAGGTTGGGTGCACCTGGCACTTTAATAGACAGCCAGATGGCCTCGGAAGCACACACCAGTTTATCCGTTTTGTCTAAAACTGTGAGTCCATTTTCCACGTATGTTGCTACGCCACCGCCTTGACGACCTTCTCTGTCTTTTCTGAACAGTTGATAGCCAGGCATGGATACCTTGCCGTCGGCTACCTGGTCAGACAGCCAACTTTCCGTTATTGAAACTATATCTGGTGATAATTCAAAGGCAAGAATATTCAGCTCGTCAAGCTTTGAAAGCAAACTCTGTGCATTTGTGTACATGAAAGTTAAATTTCTGTTTGCTCGAGAATTGGTTACAGTAAGGCTCTCCCCGCCCCTTTCCGGGTCGACTGTGCGGTGATCCGGGGAGGATATTTCCTGGGGGAGAACAGTGGACGCTGGATCACTTGGTTGTTGTAAATAACCAAATGTTTTTCCCCTTCGTTCTGCCTCTGTATGTTTTTCGATTGGGCTCAATCCTCCCCCTTCTGAGCCGACTGTGTGGTTATCCGGAACGGACCTATCCAAGGTGAGAACAATGGGCGTTTAATCACTTGGTTGTTGCAAATAACCAAGTTTTGTTCGCCCTTGCTGGCCTGCTCCCTCTTTTCGGAAACAAGTTGACGACGTTTGTTCCGTTCTGCAGCTGAGAACTCCTGTTGAAAAAAACTCCCGGATCAGAGTCTTTTATTTTAAAACGCCTAGATAGAATGAGCTTGGCGTCTTGGCTTCTTTTCATGACCACTTTCAGAGGTCTAGGACGTGCCGTTCCAGTTGGCTTACAGGCCACTTGCCAAGGCGGAGGGCCTTTTTGCACTCTAATGGTACATTGGGTCCCAGCATTTTGTTCATAAGTGCATGGAAGAGCTAAACATTTGCGGAATGCCGGTCCATGGGAGTGGCTGCGGTTGATTCCGTTAATCCCTCTATTATGATGCTGGCTTCTCTTATGGTGCCATTTTTCGTGCCTACGACACTGTCGCTTGCTTGCTCGTTACCAGCTCTTTTGCTGCTTTTATGACCATTTTGTGTACGACCGGACTCTATGGTTGATGTACTGCCTTCGTTTTCTACTGTGGGCTTCAGGCTCGGGCCTGCGACACTGTCATCCACTTTCTGGTTAATAGCAGTACTGGCAGTGGATTCCGGTAGACCTTGTATTACGAAACTTTTGCCCCCATCGGTGACTTTCTGCGTCCCTCTTCGCCGTCGGTCGCTTCTTGGTGCAACGCTTTCGTGTTTTCCTTCGTGTCTTTGCTGACGGCGGCCTGTACTTTACGTGGCGAACCAATCGTGTTTTTGTTGTTTACGGCGAGATTGTTTAAACTCGTCTCAGCGTTGGCTGATTGGTCTACTGTGGGGGCCTTAACCGTAAGTATGGGCTCCCTGGTATCTGTCTCCGCGGCAGCCTGCACTTTACGGGGCGAACCAATCGTGGTTTTGTTGTCTACGGCGAGATTGTTTAAACTCATCTCAGCGGTGGCTGATTGATCAACTTTGGGGGCGTGCACTGTAAGTATGGACTCCCTCGTTTGTTTTTCGGCGGCTTTCTTCGCTTTCATTGCTTTGTGTGCGTCGGACCGCAGTTGTCTCGGTGCAAATACTGTCTCTTTTTCTTCTCTCAGCTCTTCTCCGATCCCCTTTCGTGCGATTTCACTAGTTTTGACCTGTACAGAGGGTGAGACTGGTTGGTCAGGTAGACGCTTCCCTCTTTTCCTGGCCGTTTTGATGATCATAGAACCTGAACTTTCTTGGGACGGTAGATTAGGGCTTGTTTGTGTCTGCTTCTCTTCAGTTTTAATCGCGCTTGGACCGATTGGCTGGTGCCTGGTAGCGACTTCCGTCAAGATGGATTCTACCTGCTGATTTCTACTGGTTTCATCTAGCGGCTTTAATGTGCCATGCTTGAGAAACCATGTGATAACATCCCCTAGTAAATCTATACGTGACTCATACTTTGATATTTTCGGGCAATGTTTGCAATGTTCGCATGCCGTCGGACAATGCGTGTCATCAGTGTCACTGTTCTTACCCTTATGTAAATGTTTCGAGGTGGTCATGGTGGCCGTAGGGTTTATACCCTTGTCTCTTATGTCGCACTGTTTTTCACACGGGACAGTTTGGTCGTGGAGTTCGTTGGCAGAATTTATCGTGTTAACCCTGTCAATACACTTAACTTTCTGTGACTTGCATAGCTGGGTTGCAGGGGTCGAGCGGCCGAGACGTTCACCTCCTAAATCGCAGGTCGAGGGATCGACGCCGGCTCCCGAAAGGGCTTTTTCTCCATCCACAGTTTGGTCTTGGACTTCTACGTTCTGCATGCTACAACTTTAGCAAAAAGGTTATACTTATAAACTTTTGCAGCGTCGGTCAGACTAGACTTAGCAGCAACCGAGATAGTGTAGTCTAATAGTTACTACCAGGGCGTATATTGGCGTAAGGAAAATACAAACGATAGGGTGGCCTTAATTATGTAAATAAAGTCTTCTAGCGATTATATACCGAGACAGTGGTACTAATTTGGGTTGAAAAAAGCAAGATATAAAATGATAAAGTGGCATTTACTTAGATAATTATAGTCTTCTAGTAATTATACACAGCAGTATATACATATAACGACTCAGCCTGTCCGTGGATACTCCTCAGAGACCTGACGAGACTGATTGAGACAATAAGACTATGAAAGCCGAGCCAATATTTCCCGTGAGATGCCCGATTTGGAGAAGAGTTCCTCGTCAAGCAGTGGGGGCATCGAAGGAAATTGGACGGAAGATTGTTTAGAATAATAGGTTTTTTGATCTATTTTTTTTCCAGAGACGGTATCTTTCTGTTTAAAACGTAAAATATAATTCCCTTGGTTTTGCTCGAAAATTAAAACCGTGCGGGTTCAATTCAATTCAATTCTTCCTCAGATGGGTTAGGGTAAGGGTCAATAGCCCGTAATGGAACCTAAGTTCATCAGCGCCTCACCACCTGCCATTTGCTGTCACTGCTGATCGGGTATATATTCACTCAGAAATGTGTGAACACCGATCGTATAGGCTTTCGAACTAAATGAAGTTCATGTGGTGGTCAGATGTCATAACGGATATCCGCTGGCCAGGCCGATCCCGGCAAAGTCATTAAAGCCGTATGTGGGGGATGACAGCTTCTAGAGTTTACTTGATACATAACTTTTTCAGGATTTTTAACCTTCATCTGACAAGTCTTACACTAAAAACAAGCTAATCAAATAACACAAACAAAGTCACTTACAGAGGGCGCAGTTGGTCCACCACTGCAGTCAATCTGATGGGCCATAAGCACTTAATTGAACCGCAGTTAATTAATGCTTCGCCAACTGTCATTGGCTGTCATTGCTGATCGAGTATATATTCACTCAGAAATGTGCGAACACCGATCAAGTAGGCTTCCGACCTAAACGAAGTTCGTGCCGTGTTTAGAGGTCCCAACGGGTGTCCGCTGGCCAGGCCGATGCCAGCCAAGTCATTATAGCAGTAAATCGGGTTTGACAACATCTGGAGATAAATTGAAACAGGACTGTTTCGGGCTTTTTATTCTTCAACAGCCAAGCGTAACCCTAAAAATCCAGCTAATGGAAAAAACACAATCAAACACACTTACAGGCAGCACAGTTGTTCCAGCACTGGATTTTCACAGACGGGTAATAAGCTCTTTATGCAACCGCAGTTTATCAGAACCTCACCACCTGCCATTTGCTGTCACTGCTGAGCGGGTATATATTAACTGAGAAATGTGCGAACACCGATCGAATAGGGTTCTAAACTAAACGAAGTTCACGCCGTGTTAAGAGGTCCCAACGGGTGTCCGCTGGCCAGGCCGATGCCGGCCAAGTCACTATAGCAGTAAGTGGGGTATGACAACATCTAGAGATAAAATGAAACAGGACTGTTTCGGGCTCTTGACCCTTTATCAGCCAAGCATAACCCTAAAAAACCAGCTAATGGGAAAACACAATCAAACACACTTACAGGCAGCACAGTTGTTCCAGCACTTACGTTTCAAAGATGGGTATTTAGCCCTTCATGAAACCGCAGCTTATCAGCGCCTCACCACCTGCCATTTGCTGTCACTTTTGATAAAGTATATGTTCACTCAGAAATGTGTGACCACCGATCGAATAGGCTTTCGAATTAAATGAAGTTCATGTGGTAGTCAGATGTCATAACGGATATCCGCTGGCCAGGCCGCTCCCGGCAAGGTCATAAAAGCAACATGTGAGGTATGACAGCTTCTAGAGTATACTTGATACAAAACTTTTTCGGGCTTTTTAACCTTCATCAGACAAGTCTAACCCTAAAAACAAGCTAAGAGAATAAAACACACAAACTCACTAACAGATGGCGCAGTTGGTCCACCACTGCAGTCAATCTGGTGGGCTATAAGCACTGAATTGAACCGCAGTTAATAAACGCTTCGCCAACTGCCATTGGCTGTCATTGCTGATCTTGTATATATTCACTCAGAAATGTGCGAACACAGATCGAGTAGGCTTCCGATCTAAACGAAGTTCATGCCATGTTTAGAGGTCCCAACGGGTGTCCGCTGGCCAGGCCGATGCCGGCCAAGTCATTATAGCAGCAAGTGTAGTATGACAACATCTAGAGATAAATTGAAACATGACTGTTTCGGGCATTTTACCCTTTATCAGCCAAGCATAACCCTAAAAAACCAGCTAATGGGAAACACAATCAAACACACTTACAGGCAGCGAATATGTTCCAGCACTAACGTTTTACAAATGGTTAATAAGCTCCTTATGAAACCGCAGTTTATCAGCACCTCACTACCTGCCATTTGCTGTCACTGCTGAGCGGGTATATATTCACTCAGAAATGTGCGAACACCGATCGAATAGGCTTCCGAACTAAACGAAGTTCGTGCCATGTTTACAGGTCCCAACGGGTGTCCGCTGGCCAGGCCGCTTCTGGCCAAGTCATTTAAGCAGTATGTAGCGGATGACAGCTTCTAGAGTTTTCCTGGTACATAACTTTTTGGGGGTTTTAAACTTCATCAGACAAGTCCTACCCTGAAAACAAGCTAATAGAATAAAACACACAAACTCACCAACAGATGGCGCAGTAGGTCCACCACTGCAGTCAATCTGATGGGCCATAAGCACTTAATTGTACCGCAGTTAATTACCGCTTCGCAAACTGCCATTGGCTGTCACTGCTGATCGGGTATATATTCACTCAGAAATGTGCGAACACCGATCACGTAGGCTTCAGAACAAAACGAAGTTCATGCCGTGTTAAGAGGTCCCAACGGGTGTCCGCTGGCCAGGCCGATGCCGGCCAAGTCATTATAGCAGCAATTGTAGTATGACAACACCTAGAGATAAATTGAAACATGACTGTTTCGGGCTTTTTATCCTTCAACAGCCAAGCATAACCCTAAAAACCAGCTAATGGGAAAACACAATCAAACACACTTACAGGCAGCACAGTTGTTCCAGCACTGACGTTTCACAGATAGACATAAGCCCTTTCTGAAACCGCAGTTTATCAGCGCCTCACCACCTGCCATTTGCTGTCACTGCTGAGCGGCTATATATTCACTCAGAAATGTGCGAACACCGATCGAATAGGCTTCCGAACTAAACGAAGTTCATGCCATGTTTACAGGTCAAAACGGGTGTCCGCTGGCTAGGCCGATTCTGGCCAAGTCATTTAAGCAGTATGTAGGGGATGACAGCTTCTAGAGTTTTCCTGGTACATAACTTTTTGGGGGTTTTAAACTTCATCAGACAAGTCCTACCCTGAAAACAAGCTAATAGAATAAAACACACAAACTCACTAACAGATGGCGCAGTTGGTCCACCACTGCAGTCAATCTGATGGGCCATAAGCAATTAATTGAACCGCAGTTAATTAACGCTTCGCCAACTGCCATTGGCTGTCATTGCTGATCGGGTGTATATTCACTCAGAAATGTGCGACCACCGATCAAGTAGGCTTCGACCTAAACGAAGTTCATGCCGTGTTTAGAGGTCCCAACGGGTGTCCGCTGGACAGGCCGATGCCAGCCATGTCATTGTAGCAGTAAGTCGGGTATGACAACATCTGGAGATAAATTGAAACAGGACTGTTTCGGGCATTTTACCCTTTATCAGCCAAGCATAACCCTAAAAAACTAGCTAATGGCAAAACACAATCAAACACACTTACAGGCAGCACAGTTGTTCCAGCACTGACGTTTCACAGATGGGTAATAAGCCCTTTATGAAACCGCAGTTTATCAGCGCCTCAGCACCTACAATTTGCTGTCACTGCTGAGTGGGTATATATTCACTCAGAAATGTGCGAACACCGATCAAATATGCTTCCGAACGAAACGAAGTGCATGCCATGTAAACTGGTCCCAACGGATGTCCGCTGGACAGGCCGATTCTGGCAAAGTCATTTAAGCAGTATGTAGCGGATGACAGCTTCTAGAGTTTTCTTGGTACATAACTTTTTCGGGCTTTTTAACCTTCATCAGACAAGGCCTACCCTGAAAACAAGCTAATACAATAAAACACACAAACTCACTAACAGATGCCGCAGTTGGTCCACCACTGCAGTCAATCTGATGGGCCATAAGCACTTTATTGAACCGCAGTTAATTAACGCTTCGCCAACTGCCATTGGCTGTCATTGCTGATCGGGTATATATTCACTCAGAAATGTGCGAACACCGATCGAATAGGCTTCCGAACTAAACGAAGTTCGTGCCATGTTTACAGGTCCCAACGGGTGTCCGCTGGCCAGGCCAATTCTGGCCAAGTCATTTAAGCAGTATGTAGCGGATGACAGCTTCTAGAGATTTCTCGGTATTGAACTTTTTCGGGCTTCTTAACCTTCATCAGACAAGTCTTACCCTGAAAACAAGCTAAAAGAATAAAACACACAAACTCACTAACAGATGGCGCAGTTGGTCCACCACTGCAGTCAATCTGATGGGCCATAAGCACTTAATTGAACCGCAGTTAATTAGCGCCTCACCACCTGCCATTTGCTGTCACTGCTGAGCGGGTATATATTCACTCAGAAATGTGCGACCACCGATCAAGTAGGCTTACGACCTAAACGAAGTTCATGCCGTGTTTAGAGGTCCCAACGGGTGTCCGCTGGACAGGCCGATGCCAGCCAAGTCATTATAGCAGTAAGTCGGGTGTGACAACATCTGGAGATAAATTGAATCAGGAGTGTTTCGGGCATTTTACCCTTTATCAGCCAAGCATAACCCTAAAAAACCAGCTAATGGGAAAACACAATCAAACACACTTACATGCAGCACAGTGGTTCCAGCACTGACGTTTCACAGATAGACATAAGCCCTTTATGAAACCGCAGTTTATCAGCGCCTCACCACCTGCCATTTGCTGTCACTGCTGAGCGGGTATATATTCACTCAGAAATGTGTGACCACCGATCGAATAGGCTTCCGAACTAAACGAAGTTCATGCCATGTTTACAGGTCAAAATGGGTGTCCGCTGGCTAGGCCGATTCTGGCCAAGTCATTTAAGCAGTATGTAGCGGAAGACAGCTTCTAGAGTTTTCTTGGTACATAACTTTTTCGGGCTTTTTAACCTTCATTAGACAAGTCCTACCCTGAAAACAAGCTAATAGAATAAAACACACAAACTCACTTACAGATGGCGCAGTAAGTCCACCACTGCAGTCAATCTGATGGGCCAACAGCACTTAATTGAACTGCAGTTAATTAACGCTTCGCAAACTGCCATTGGCTGTCATTGCTGATCGGGTATACCTTCAGTCAGAAATGTGCAAACAACAATCGGGTAGGCTTCCGAACTAAACGAAGTTCAAGTGGTTGACAAATGTCCCAACCGAAATCCACTGCCCAGGCCGATCCAAGCCATGTCATAAAAGCAGTAAATGGGGGATAGGTCAGCTTCTAGAAGTTACTTGATACATAACTTTTTGGGGGTTTTAAACTTCATCAGTAGTGTCTAACCATGAAAACAAGCTAATATAATAAAACACACAAACTCACTAACAGATGGCGCAGTTGGTCCACCACAGCAGTCAATCAGATGGGCCATAAAAACTTAATTGAACCGCATTTAATTAGCGCCTCGCAACCTGCCATTGGCTGTTATTGCTGATGGGGTATATGTTTACTCAGAAATGTGCTAACCCCGATCAAATAGGCTTTCAAACTAAACAAAGTTCATGTGGAGGTCAGATGTCCCAACCGATATCCGCTGGCCAGGCTGATCCCGGCCAAGTCATAAAAGCAGTAAGTGGGGGTACGTCAGCTTCTAGAAGTAACTTGATACAGGACTTTCTCGGGCTTCTGAACATCCATCAGACAAGTCTTACCCTGAAAACAAGCTAATCGAAGAACACAAGCAAACTCACTTACGGACGGTGCAGTTGGTCCACCACTGGATTCCATCAGATGGGCCTAAGCACTTAGTTGAACCGCATTTAATTACCGCCGCGCCACCTGCCATTGGCTGTAATTGCTGATCGCGTATTAATTTACTCAGAAATGTGCGAACAACGATCGGGTAGGCTTCCAAACTAAACGTAGTTCAAGTGGTTGTCAAATGTCCAAACCGATATCCGCTGGCCAGGCTGATCCCGGCCAAGTCATGAAAGCAGTAAGTGGGCGTATATCAGCTTCTAGAAGTTACTTGGAACAGAACTTTCTCGAACTTTTGAACATTCATCAGACAAGTCTAACCCTGAAAACAAGTTAATCGAAGAACACAAGCAAACTCACTTACAGACGGCGCAGTTGGTACACCACTGCAGTCAATCAGATGGGCCATAAGCACTTAATTGAACCGCATTTAATAAGCGCCTCGCCACCTGCCATTGGCTGTAATTGCTGATGGGGTATAAATTCACTCAGAAATGTGCAAACACCGATCAAATAGGCTTTCATACTTAACGAAGTTCATGTGAACATCAGATGTCACAACGGATATTCGCTGGC
>JAYGXS010000739.1:0-20290 GCA_036362985.1 Ligula intestinalis
ATAAACTCAAACCGCTGCAGCAGCAACTAGCACCACGGAGCTATCAAGACACGTTAACATTTATTGACGACATCAGGGACATAAACCTAAATGGTATGATGATGCTCTGCTTAGACGTCTCGTCGCTATTTACGAACGTCCTGGTCGTGGAAACAGTAGATTACATCTGCGACTTCCTATTGACGAATCAGACAGAAGTAGGAATTCCAATAGAAGCCCTGAAGGAACTTCTACTAAAATGCACATTAAATGTGCAGTTCCTTTTTGATAACCAACTATATCGACAGATAGACGGGGTCGCCATGGGCTCCCCCCTTGGGCCTCTCCTAGCAAATATCTTCATGGGCAAGCTGAAGAAGTTTCAATTTAGCGACCAGATTCATGAATTTAAACACTACGGTCGCTATGTCGATGATATCTTTGCTATCGCCCCAGCAGCCACCAATATAGACTCGCTTCTAAATTCTGTCAACCAAGCACACCCCTCCATAAAGTTCACATTGGAGATGGAAACGGCAGTTTCGCTTCTGTTCTTGGACGTTCTCCTAAGCAGACGACCTGATGGTAGCCTCCGAAGGAGCGTTTATCGAAAGAAAACCTGGTCCGGACAGTACACGAACTTTCACAGTTTTGTACCCATCCAGCAGAAGCGTTATCTAGTCCGCTGCTTAACGCAAAGGGCTAGAAAAATCTGCTCGGACGATACTATCGAAAGAGAGCTCACGAAGATCCAGGACCTGCTTCGAGAGAACGGGTACCCAAACAAGTTTATTCAGAAGAGGATGATGGAAAGAGAACGCAAACCCTTAACACCCACCCTGGAAAAGAAGACCCTTTTCCTCAAAGTCCCCTTTCAAGGGGACGCATTAAGTGAACTGTTAAGCCGACGCCTTAACCAAGCCGTATCACGAACCTTCCCAGCGGCGAAAGTTCGGGTGTTATTCTCAACAAACCCGGTCCTACACGGCGAAGGTACGGATAAGCTGCCAGCCCAGACCACTTACATGTGCATCTACTCATTTACTTGTTCCTGTGGAGCAGGTTACATAGGTCGCACGAGCCGGCGCTTATCCAAGAGGATACGGGAGCATCTGCCAGCATGGCTTAACAAAGGCGAAGTCAGGAACATCAACAGTTGCATTCTTGCTCATATCGTGGACTCTGGCCACCGTGTTGACCCGAACGAAGCCTTTAAGGTGATCTACAAGGTCTCACCAGATTACCCGAAGTCCCTGGGTCAGCGGATGCTGGCAACAGCGGAGGCCACGGCCATTCGCCTGATGAAGCCGGTGTTGTGCGCGCAGAAGAACTTTCTTCAGGCCCCAAGCCTAGCATGGGCAACGGCCGCAGAACTGCCAGCATTTTTCACGCGTTCTTTCCCCCCCCTCTCCGAATTACTCTGTCACTACCCCCTTTTTATCAACCCAAACCCCAAGCACCCATTCCCAAGACTAAATTGACTAGAACGATAATTAATTGATTGCTTGTCACCCTGTACCTTCCCATTTCACATAAATGTAATGGCCCGAAGAGAATTAATCGAAAGTATACGTATGCTCGCCAACTTTCCTTCTGAAGTTTCCTAGAGTTGTGCACATCTTTGACTTTACATTAACAACAGTTATATTCAAAAAGGTAAAAGCTAGAATTGAAGAGCTTTCTTTGCTTCAATGAATGTCTTACTGTCTGATAATTATCGAAAGTTAAAGGCGCTTTGAAGTGTCAGGAAGCCATTTTTTTTAACTAAGCGGTTGAAGAAGATACGGTAACCGATCAGGTAGGCATATGTAAAATTATGTTTTTTATCGTGATTTGTACTTATGTATTTAGTATTGAACAGTTTTTTTGTGATGGCCAAGCTTCTGCCTAATTTAAAAGTTTGAAAGCATTTGTTTACAAATGTCAACAAAGTGTGTTATATGATAATTAATATTGCAAAATTACTCATCCAGCTTTTTCTAATCGAAAATATATTGAAGAATTTCGATGAATACTCAATAAAATAGATCACCAAATTATTATACGTCACGTATGCTCTCTTCACATAGTCTCACATATTTGAGGGCTAAGAGGATTTCTAGAAATGGGTCAAGATGTTGTCACGTTAACCAAATTAAGTGGCGGACTCGTACAAAAGCTAAAAACTGTAAGCAGACAGCAGAGACAGGGACTATATAATGAAGTGCATTATATCACGCCGTATGCGAGCTTGCATTGCCTAATGTGAATCTTTATTTGCAACTCCTAATAAACCCTTTGCGCTACCTCATATTTAAACCATCTGCATGTGATTTAACAGACCGGAAGTGCTCATTTTTTACTTTTTCTTTTTCACAGAGGAAATAACATCCTCTTTATTGCAAAAATTTTTGAAAACAAGCACTTGAAAGCTTTGGTAGATTCCTTATCTCACGAAATATCACCCAGAATTCTAAAATTTGTTATCGATTCAAACGCAATAAATGCGTTAAGTAAAAGCCTGTTCTCTATAAACTGGCTTCTTACATAGTATGCCTTATTGTCATTGATTTTGACGACCTTTATAATATCAAATATATTTTATGCACAACAATTATTTATCTAACTCATTTGGTAAAAAAACGTACGCCTTTTTTTTCAATTTTATATTTAAAAAGGTATATATATTTATTCAAAAAAAATTCTAATTTTGAGATTTTTATCATATCTTAGGCGTTTATTCATAGAACATCGTAACCGTTGATTTGTTTATGCTGCCTTAACTGTGGAAAGTATGCACCAGATATTTGCAAAATCAAATGACAACTATATGACCTCTTCATCAAGCTGAAGACGAAAACATACTTTTTTTTAATATAATTTACACAATGCGCAGTTTGTAAACCTTGAGTTCCAGTCAAGTAATCACTTGGTTTCAAAATTATTTGACATTTCAGAAACATTTGTATAATTAAACGCTAAACTTTGTTTAAGCATATCTTTTAAAGAAGGCATTATCTGCTACCTAACGAGTACAAGAAATAAAACTGTTGTGCATGATTTCCAAAATATATATTTGAATCTAGAAAGGCAGGGAACATCAAGAACAAAAAAACATATTTATTGAGAAGTAACTTAAAATAGTGCATATATAATCTTGGTGTTAAGAAAATAAAACTTTAAAAATATGGTATTCGTATGTGTCCAAAACACGCTGAAATTTAACGAAATGATTGTCTGTATCACAGCCACCTGTTTTTAAAATGTTCCAATCAAAATCTTATTTCATAATTCAAAGTGGCATTTCATTGGATAATAAATTTACGGTAGAGTAACTTCAAGTAACTTAAAACGATAAATTAGGGGCGCATTTATAATTTATTCAAAAATATGCTATAGATCCATGATCAAATGGTTTGGCCTATTAATATCATACAAACTGCTTGAACGTTCAATCCGCTGGGTTTAAACCATAGTGGTGGAAAAGTGTGGATTATGGCGGTTAATGAGATGGAAATAGCCATGTCAGTTTCTGTTCTTTTATCTGCTTTTTTATTTATTTAATTGTAGAAGATATTTGGAGGAAATAATAATATCTACTCACATATTAATAAAAGTGCAGTGAAAGAGTAAATCCTTAAATGAGATTTTGTTATCACTCAAGCAACTTTAATTCTTTGAGGTTGGCTAGAAAAATCAGTCTAAATTTTTATTCTTTATCATTTTAAAATTTACGTTCTTCAGGGCTATCAACGTTTTCTTAAATATATTGCGCAACTATTTTGTCGCCAATTGAATAAATAAAAAATGGAGTAACTTCGTTTTGTTTCTTAATGTGCAGGGTTAAATTCACACTCTCTCTCACCATGTGCAAAATTACAGAAATTTTTTTGACTCATGCATAGAAGGAATTCCTTCTCAAGCAGTCCCAGTCCCAATCACATAGTCATGACTTTGTTGTTTCCTTTGCATTATTTTTACGCGTAACTATTCTGTGTGAACGATATGTAGCAAAGCTGCTGAAATACAAGACATTTTTGTCGAAATTCACTAGAACGCCATATGTTCCGAGCCGCATCGCCCTAAGTACAAATAAAGAAAAGTAAGCAGCCTTTGAAATAAAAAAGATTATGAGGTGGAATTAGGTTATAGTATCTGGTGAAGTAAAATTATTTTAAATTAAAAAAACAAACAATTTCTTAAAAGTGAGAAATGGGTCCTATTAGGAAACTTAATTTTTTTCAATGAACAGCTAGCGCGTTCTTTTCAAAAAACTGAGTGAACAAAGCAGCACATATAAAAATACAACTTAAGAAAATATAACTGTTAATTGTTCGCATATATCTGTAAATGCATGGGACGCAATGCAAATTACCACTTTTACAGAAATGTCCAATGTTGCGGTTAACAACAGAACAAATATTTCACCAAAAAAAACTCCCAGTGATTTCTTCGTTTCTACACAATTTGCATAATCCTGGCTAAGACAAGCGTATGTTCGCTTGTTTTTGCCGATGACATCATCACAGAAGTAAAATGATTTCTGAGCTAAGTTTAAGATATACCGGATCATGACTCATGTATATATTCATCAATTTTATGTGGGTTCATGAGCAAGCAATTTTGTGTACATTGAAAAAAAAACATTTTTTCTGCCTTATTCCTTCGTAATTATTTGTGCGGTTTGAATGTACTGAGCTTCAGACTGTTCTATATATTCCGGTAAGATACTGACTTTTTTTCGTTCGAGTGTGCTTAAATGCCATTTTCTCACACGCCTTTACCTGAAATCTTTAACTTGCATAAATTTTAAAAGTTTATATATAATGTTGATTATCTTCCTTATGCACCAGTCTATTTGGGTCTTGGTGTGACAATTAGCCAATCATTTCAACTCATTGCCAAGAAGCATAAACGCTCACATATAAAGTTGCGAAAAAATAAGCCTCGTAATTAAAAATAATCTAACCAATTCAAGAAAATTTAACAAGTAGTTTCTTTCTTGAAAGGCGTTTTCCTTAGATATTACGACGCAAAATACATGTATACCTCGCTATCTTTAAAGAGAGGGTCGCGATTCAAATTCAAACTATCAAGACGTATTTTGACTGCACTTAACAAGCACAGTGTTTATTCTGCTGACCAAAAAAAAACTCATTTATCTTTTTAAACATGATATATTTTGAGGTGAATTTACTTCATTAAATTTGTTTCATAGATCCCAAGTTCACGTATGTTGCCCTGCGCAAAGATAAAGTTATGCGGGTTTTGTGGGTAAAGAAAAAGGATAATTGGTTAACGTTATTTGTAGGATTAAGTTTAAAGTAGAAAATATATTTCAGTTTTTTTCAGCTGTCATTGGAAGTAATTTGTTTTGCATATAACATAAGGCTGGTGTGAATGCCGTTAATGTATCAACAAACCACGTGATTAGGCAAGTAGCTTATTTGTTAACTGCCAGCATTGTACATTAAAACGTATTAAAAAAAAGCTGTCAGCTAACGCGATGCCCCGTTTTGCAAACTTAAGTGAAGAATACAGTAGTGGAATGCCGCGCAAGCAATTATCGTAATTTTAATCTTAATGGATAGTTTCCAGTTCCTTGCTCCATAACTGCACTGATGAATGGACTTAATATTTCTGGTCGTGGACTGTCAAACAAACGCAAATTGCAAGGCCTGGCTTATTCCTTGTCCGAAGTAACCATTTGTAAGATTGAACTTGCACAGTTTTTGTACAACCGAAATAAAAAATCGTCTTGCTATTACACGTGGGAGTTTTTAATTGTTGTGCTGCTGCAGAAATCTGACTTAGAAAAATGCTTTCTCCCGCAGTGCACGTAAAGACTAGTAGTGCTACAGCATGAAGCATTCTAATGCCAAACTGGAATTTAATTAAGAGAATGATAGACAAAGGAGGCTTATGCAGGCCCACGCATATACTTATAGTGCCAGCCTGTTGTCCTACATTAACGGTGATTATATAATTTTGGGGAAGGGTGCAAAAAAAGGAAAGGCAGATGAGAACATTTTGAGAAGCAAGTTAAAATTGAACAAAATGTTGTCGAAAGAGCTTCACGCGGCTGCTGGGAGTAAGTTGTTCCGCATGTAAACTGAGGGTGTGCCTGCCGCTTTGCGACATAGCCTTCATAAATCTAACTCCAGAACGGTAAATTGGACCTCAGGTTAGTTGAAGTAGATGACATCCTAAATGCCATTTCAATTTTTCGGTAAATTTAAGAAATCTGCAATTCGATCATTGTTTTTTACCGCAAAAAGTTAAACGGTTATACAGATTAGGAAAACCTTCACATTTTAATCAACAACACGTCTAAATGCAGCATATCAATACACTACACTTTTGGTCCTAATACCTTACCCATAAAACCCTTTTACCACCGTTTTTGTAGGAAAACGTGAAGAAAGTAGGGTTAAAGACGTGGGCCTACATCAGCTACTGTTCCCTTATGATATTACAGGTATAATTTGCCAATTGACTATTTTTCCGCCTACACAACCGTCATGCTTTTATAAACTCTTGGTCCAAATACTTGCAGCGAAATGTTGCGTTTTTACAGTAAGTGCTTAGTATAAATGTAAAAGCATCGAACATTTGTCTGTGTTTTTGTAAAAATCTATTTGAAAATGTTTTGGAAGGTGAGTTGATGGAAAGGATCGAGTGCATTTTGGTTTGTATATTGCTTCCACATAGAGGATTGGCACTACGCATGGAATCTAAAATGATTATAATTTAATTTTGAGCACTGTTTTAAATATACAACAAGACAAACATTCACGCGTCCTTGTTATAGGTACTTAGAGTTTTATTTGAAAACATGTTTCAAAAGGCATTTCTGTACACTGTACGGAAAGGCACTGCAAATATATGTGGCTAGCATTTGCAGGTTAGACCCATTTTTGCATTAAAAGAAAGATTAATTTACACAAAAAGGTATCATACGCGGTGCTTTTAAAAAAGCGTTGTAGTCGCAATAAAAAGGGCAGCTACAAACATAAAACAACGCATACGCTATGTTCTTTTTTTTAGCTTTTGAACAAGCCAAAACCTCCTAGATGTTTTAAAATGAGATATTGGCTTAAAAATACAGGCATTTTGAAGTCCAGTTTAGGGACCAAACAATTTTTGTTGATCATATGGAAAAGAAAAACCACTGTAATTTGCTGCTTAAGCCAGACAGATTTAAAATAAACAGGACGTGCACATTAAGCTTTAATATAACAAATATATATTGCGCACATTTTTATTAAGCAAAGTCACAAACTACAGAGAGTTGGCGTGTTTAATTTATATATTTTTGACATTCTCCTTGTCTTTATATTTTGACGAAAATAATAACTTTTTAATGCAAAAGTCAGTCATGAACTAATGTACCCATAAGGTCGTGAGTTTTGCTTACACTGACAGAACCCTGGACTGGTACCTAGTGTAAAAGAAATACATGTTGAGGGGTTTTTATTGCCCTTTCGTCAGAATTTTCTACCTACACAATTGTCGGCTCTACAATCTTAAAATTTTGTTCTGCAAAACCAATTATAAACGGATATATTTGAGCCCACCTGTTTACTCACGTGATGCAGGCACTCTCAATATTGGTTATCTTTATATTTATTGGCAATCTGCTTCGTCAAATGAATAAAAACACGCGAATATATATTTTGATCAGTTCATGGACAGCCATAAAACTTACACTCACCATGGGCAGATAAATGTGCCAGCAAATTTTCCTTTCGTGAATAGGGAAATTTCCGACCTAAAAATTCTGCATTATGGTTAAGGCGTACGTTTAAGTAAGTTGATACTTTTATTTTTGTGTATTATTTTGAAAAAATATTAAATAAATAATTTGCTCATTCATACAGCAGCCGCCCTATATCATGAAAACTTGCCCAGAATTCTGCAGTGCCATTTTGATTCAAGCATATTAATGACGTATAGTATAAAAATGAAAATCGCACTGACTCATCGAAATAAATTTCGGTCGTATCTAGATGCCGGTGTTTAACGAGGTTCTTTCTGGTCTCTAAGTAAAAGATTGTACAATAAAATATAACCACTTATGTAGAATGCCTTGTGTGATTTATTTTGGCTGCCTTTAACGATTTTAATATATTTTTTTGGATAACATGCAGGACTTTTTTATTTTTTGTACTCGTTTGGTAGCAAATTATGTCTTATTTATTTTCAATAGTTAAAGAAAGGGTACCTTTCGTTGTTAAAAAATGTTTCTTAATTGCCGAAAATTGTTGAAACCTTCTGACTGTTACGTAGGACTTCGAGGTATAAAAACTGCGCACTGTTTACATTCTGCTTAGGGAAAGGTACTTTTTCGATACAGTTGAAGGAAGATCTCACATTGTTCTCAGTAAATGTCGATATAGACATGGAGCATGCTTTATATAGCGAAGGCAGTATTTGAAAATTCATGGACGCGATGTTCTTTGAATAATTACCTACACATTGTAAATAAGCTTTACTATTGGAATCTTTAACACCAAAATAACCGTTACTTTAAGTATGAAATTTATAAAAGGCGTATTTTGCCACCATACATGAACAAGTTATAATGTTTTCCTGCATGTTTTCATAACATATTTTTGAATATAATAAGGGCATTTAAAATCAATGACAAAAAGTCAAACTAATTAAGAAGCTTCTTTTATTAGTACGTGCGTTTACGTGGCCGTCAGAAAAAAAGCTCGTTAAAAAGCCCGCATCAGTGTGACCAAGATCTTTTTGGACAAGCAGTGTGATTGTTATATTTAAAAGCAGACTCAATTAATATGCTTTAATCAAAATAAATTTTAAAAATTCTGGGTGACGTTTCATGAGGTAGGAAATCTGCTGTTTATATTGAATGAATGCTCGCAGAAATTATTAAGCCAATGACATCAAGTTCGCTCGACAGCTCATGACGTTTTGTGTTCAGATGCCACCTTAATACGAAAATGTACTCTAAATAAAATCAAAAACTCTTCGATAGTCACCGAATGCTTAATATAGAAACAAATATTTTGACATTTTTTATAAATTTTATATGGAAAATTCGATTTATGTTACTGCAACAATACGTTCACCTGAAAAATTTTAAAGTGATAGGTTTTTCTAGAGATAATATGGACATTCGCTGTAAGTGGTTGTGTGCGAATCCAATTTTAAATGAGTTTCGGGATGCGCTTAAAAAGTCACACAACGACTAATTTATTTCATGTCATGCACTTTGTTATTTATAAAAATTAACGTCAATTATTCTGTGAAGTTCATATAGCACAAACAGCTTAGAATACGCTAAGGGTAAATTGAATTGCACAAGCGCTTGTAGCTAAGTAATGCAGCTTAAAAAAAAAACCAGCAAATCAAATGTATGGATATTAAGTTAGTGTCCAGGTCTGAAGTGTGGTATACTAAATTTTGTCATATATATTAATGTTTTTGTAAATACAAGCAAATTTCCAACTACAATAGCGTATCAATAGCGGGATAATCTCGCCAGCCGAAACGAATTGGCATGTCAAAAAGTGGTGTTGAGTGTCACATATAAAACTCGGAAGCACGTTAGGTCTCAGAAAACGTCTGATTACTCGTTTTAAGGCGTTTGATACTATGATAATGAAGAAGATTCTCAGAAATAATATTCTGTGAATTACTCGCAACTTGTGGAAAAGGGCCAGATTTTATTGATACAGAAATACGTGCTTAAGTGCGACCTATGCATGGAGAAGTTAGAACTACAGATCGGATGATTGGTATCTCAAATTGCTTGTTTAATTTTGTGTTTACTTCTTAAGTTCAATGAGCGCCTGAAGGTAAGTCTCACGTTATAAAGGCACAACATATGTACAATTACTCTTATTAAAATAAGTGAATTCATTTCTATGTTATGTTCATTTTATGAAGAAAACCAAAAAATACAGTTGCGCATACAGAGGGGAAGGGACTGCAAAGAGATGTGGTTAAGAGCTGTGAAAAATTACGTTTTTTTGTCAATATGTTTATTTTACGACAAAAGGTACCGCAAACGGAAATGTTTGAAAACGCACGATGAAATAATTAAAAAACCGGGTCCTACATCTAGGAACTTACGCATGTGCTTGGCTCATAATTTCGTTCAACTCACAAAGCAAAACAATAAAATTGTTCAAAAGATGTATTGGCATCGCAACATTGCTGCTTTGACGTCCAGGTTATAGGCGCGATGGTCTCGCAGTTGGCAACTATGCGTTTTTAAAACTCTGTATATCAGTAAGTTTTCAATTTTTTAGTGCTTATGAAACGTCGGTGTAATAAAAGGAGTTGTTTGTTAGGTTGGTCACTTTGCTGAGTGCACAAAAGTCGCCCTTTCGTACAGACTGCTACTCATACGAAAATTTCGATATTCTGGAAAGCGAAAGATAACGATATACGCATAAGCCTGTAAGAATTGTCCACTTTTCTGCTTACTGAAGTCAGTTAAAGTTACAACGTTTTTACTGATTCAATTGTTAAAAATGTAGAACCGTCGTCGGCTTTAATGCAATAAGAACGCATTGACGCTAGCGCGATTTTTTAATCCATCCAAATGTCACATTACTGTTCCAATATTTTTACTTTGACAGAGAAGGCAGAGCAAAAGTCAATACCTTTCAACAAACCGTAATCACATTGACATGACTGCGCGTATCAGTCAAATTGAAACGCCGCATGTTAAATATTTTTGAAAACTGGGCGAGGATGGGTGGAAAAGGGTTATTCATTGCAAGCGGGTAACCTGCTGATAGAAAAGAGAAGTTTAAATATTCATGAAATTATATGAGTAAAAAGATGTGAGAGAAACCGTGTTGACAAGAACCAATGTTAGTAAGAAACGCAAAAAGTAGGAAGTAAACATACGTTTACGATATTTTTGTGTTTGATTAAGTAACTGATAAGTCAAAACCATTTTTTTCTAATCTACCTAATGCAGATGTTATTTTAAGGTCAGCATCAAATAGCGACTTTCGAGTGTGACATCGGTGAAGACTCATCATTTATATATTTGAAAGCCTACCAATAGTTTATGTTAGAGATATTCAGCACTTCGCAGGAGACCTGCAGAAAAAGAAAATGAAGTACAAATTCCGTAGCGCGAGCTCATCAAGCGCAATGTTCAATTGCAAATGAGTAACCCAGTGACCTTCGTCACTTTATCCCCATGGGTTTCCACATTTGAACAATACAGTTTTCGCACAAGTGATCGCGTCTGTTTAGTGTCAGACATCGCAATTTGCTCTATGCACTGTGAGGGAATTTGCAGCCTTATTTGTATCAATCTAACTACGTGTGTTTTGGCCAATATGCACTCCCATAGGCATGACATTTAACACATGGCTCCGCTTAATGCGGTGTCCTATAGAATAGAATTTCGTGGCACGAATGCCCAGGAAAAGTGTTAATGAATATGCCAAATATTTTCACTTCATATCATCATGCAAATCAAAAGTGCAATACTTAGTTTCAGTACGTTCGCTCATTGAAATAACATCTATCGACGAAAAATGGATGTCAACCACACAAGGAGAGATCCCTTACACGTTACAGGGTATTTCAAGTAGTCTGATTTTAATTTGCAAAAGCGAAACCCACGGTCCACAATTTAACCCAACTTCATTCACCGTATCGGATGGCTAGGGTAAAGATGTAGTTTGTTTTCAACCCATAATACAACTACTGACGAAGCCTATCCCAAATTGAGCCAATTCTGGAAAGCGTTGCAATTCCAAAACATAACTTAAGTGACATTGTAACCCTATCTTTTCTACATATGCTCCCATTATAACCCCGATACATCAGAATAAAGAATTGTGCATATGCCTGTTATAGCTAGTTTGCCAAAAACTTCCGTTTTACAAATTTTAAGATAATCTCACGATAAAAAATGGAACATTTATATTATTTGTTGCCTCCTGGAAGGCGGTGATAGATATCATGTGCTGAACACTGGGGAACTCGCATATCTATAAATTTTGGAAAACTTTAGATTAAAATTTCTTCAATATAGAGGTCCATTCTGAGATGATAAAAAACACAACTGGGTGGCTGAATATTAACGACGATTTCACGATAAAAGTAATTATCTTCTGCCCATTTCGTTTCAATTATTTTATATTCATTGATTATCTTGTATACAGGGAGGATGTTTGAATCGGTATCCTTTACGATGCAACGGAGTCAGCTTATGATATATCATGATATCTCCATCATGTTTGACTATGGGTTCTTTTTTGGCATGGTTTACCAACAAATGGTTATTATGAGTTTATTTATAATCTCCATGTCAAAATGTAAAGTAGCAAATCTGCTTATCTTTTGTCGACTATACCGGTTATAACATATGTTTGCTTCTTCAATGCCATCATTGCCAAGTAATTTTTCTTCTGTTATTTGATTATGAAATAAAAAGCGGTTAACGTTTTTCATAAATCCTCGTTTATAACCCTAAATTCCAACCTAGTTAAAGTGTTTTTTTCATCTTCGTCTCGGAGAAGTCATTTTACCCCTTTCCTAAGGACGCAAATGAGAAAGATCCCAAGAAATACCGTCCAGCGAATAACTCTCGACTAGCGAAATAAGCTCAGAAGGTGTTATATTTACATTTCTGGGGCACACTTATCTGAACAGTGCGGGGATATTTGTATTAAGCTCACGTCATTACTTGAGCCGCAGTGAATGTAATATCCAAGGATTGTTTCGAATTGAAGTCCCTTACGTAAAAATAATAATGTCTGAACCTTAACTTAATTTTGCCCTCTTTAGGTAAGGCTTCTGTAGACTGTTTTGTGTCAGCAAATGTATCGGTAATGCAGACTTTGTGCGTGGTTTCATGCTGGTAATCAATTCCTTCTTCAGAAAAAAAGCTGATGACTACAGCAACAGAAACCTCGGAGGCTTTCCAGGGCAGTTCAATTGACGTTCGTCGTAGGTAAGAGTGATAAATGCAATTTGTGATGACTACTTAAGCCATATCGTAGCATGAACGTGAATGCTTTTTTAACCAATCTCTGAAAACCTTGCGCTCATACAAAGGAGTGTGATTTACAAAAGCAAAAAAACATAGTCAGAAAATTTCGCAAAACATAATTCGATTCCTCTTTCCTGCTTAGTGAAGCCATCTAGATAATTGTCTATACAGAGTACAATTAGAGTCAAACCCCATCAACATTCATTCATAATTAATATCAAAATTGTGAGTACGAACATTTGGTTAAGTGTGGCTGTAATACTCACGTAAATGCTACATAATGCCATTTACCCCGGACGTAGTGGGACATTGGACCATGAATGCACACTTTTTGCTGCCTGGATAAGCTGCTTCTGTCGGTGAAAGACTGCCAAAACAGTAACGCTGTGTTCAATCAATGCACCACGATGCAGAATATCTCTGCTTATTTAAAAGTGACCGCAGTGCGCATTTTTGTATACCTTCGTCATCTTCCTGATGCTTTAAACTTTATCCTTCAATAAAGGTTATATTTTGGTCTTGATATTTTTTCCTAATTTATGGCGAAAAAAATGGGAAATTGGGGAACAAGATCAACCTTATCAAATCCTACTGACGTTTTGTGGTTTGTTTGCGTAAAACAAAAGCTAAAACTGTGTAGTTGGGCTACTGTGCGGATCATGTGATGAATATCGTGAATAAAGATGTCAATCAGGCCATCGCGTAGACGCATGTGGGCGTATGCCGATTTCTGTGAATCCTCGTATGCACACTGACCTGTAGGTCCTTCATAAACCAGGTGGCTGCATATTATCATCAACGTGACAGTTAAGAAGTGCGTTTCATTGACCATTTGAAGTAGATATGACATTTTGGAAGCACATTTCGATGGGCAGGGTTAGAAAAACAAAACATGCGAGTCCCAGGAATATAAGAGGCCGACTCAATTGCTGGGCAAATATTTTATTTGCAGGGCGTTTCGAGATCCGTCGCGGATTCGCCATCAAAGTCATGAGCAGAGAGCAGTAGCACATACGGGTGCTATAATCACAGGCGTTTGTACGATTTATAGGATGAAATCATTTGTGCAAACATACAACGAAAATTAACGATAATTGTCTCCTTGCATGTTAATAGTCCGTTAAAATGCATGCGATTTCTGACCTGCTGAAATTTTTATCACATATGGTGGACCCCAGCATGATGATAACCCTCCACTGTTAGAAAGGGATGGTGTTGTGTTCTGTCGTTTCGCCAATTAGCGACTTGCAAAGGCCAAATTGAGTACGAAAACTGAATGTGGATTGGGCATACTTTTACACTTATTTATGTAATGGATGACTGTGGATCATAATTCGAGCAATTATCGCCTCACTTAGGCTTAATCAAAGTTAAATGTGTAGCCAAGTGTCAGCCAATGAGCCGCATCTTTAGAATTGGCAACAGGTCGCCGCACTTTTGGTGGGCAGTCAACAACTCACGTCCTGAGAAGTCTGCACCATATCTTTTGGACGATTCCATATGCTTTTTGCCCTGTCGGTGAGTATTTAGGTTTTATTATCAGACGCCTTAATTTTGAGGCCGGTCTGTGTGCGACTCCAACTCCGAGTGCTATGGGAAGACCGTCGGCAGTATCCAAGGTGTTTTTGACCTAGAGGATTGCTCGCCAAATGTTAAAATCGGTGGGGTTTCTTTGGCCATGCCATTTGTGCAAGCGCCAGTTGGCAAAGTATCAATTTTCTCTGAACACCCTTCAAAGGCATTGCACCTCAACAACTTGATCTTTTGGTTCACTGCATCATGTTTTAACACGCCGATAGAGCGTTCTTACGCAGCTGCGTTTCTGTCTAATTGGATGATTGATGTTGTAATTCAGTAACTGCATCTTATGTGTGGCATTTCTGAAAATTCTTTTCTTGAGGACAGCTCAACATTTTGACAGACGAGTAAATGAAGGAAGGTCAGCTTATTTTTTCTTCCTTTACCATCGTACGTAGGATGACCGGGAAGACGCTACCGAAACTATCATTCAACATGAGCATCTGATGACGAACTTGTGGCTCATTCGACGAAACCCAGCTAACAATTAAAGTTTGCTGAGGCTGGTATTCTAGCAAGAAGGGAAAATCGAGTATGCCGAAAATGATTCAACTCATGGTTTACGGGCTATTAATCCATTAACAAGTGCAACGGTTTTGGATCATCTATATTCGGTGCTGAGACTTAATTGAGTCAAAACTAGCGGCCACTTGGGGAAGCGGTAGGCCACCACACCATCCTGCACGAACACTGGTCAACAAGCTATGAACGCGCAAGAAAGCAAGTACTGTTAATTCCCGTTGTACGTTTGTACTAAAAATGTTTACTTATAAATACTGCAAAAACCTGTGCATTCACAATCTATATGTGTTATAGCTCTCTGCTTATATATCTGGTGGTGACCCCGCGAATGACGTTGAAATGTTAGGTAAATAACCTATTGTGGCAGTGATCACATGGTCTTCTTCTCAATAGTCCCTTTATGATCATAATTGGTGAAGGTACTGTTTAGGTATTACTCTCTTCGTCGTCACCACATAAAAATCACTAATTGCTTAGAATTTTATTGGAGCAAGTTTCTTCAGTTTTCAGCCATGAAGTCCATAACAATGTTGCCAATATTGCGTGCAGCATTTATGTATGTTACTCGTATAAGGGTCTGGTCCAACACCTTACGAACTCATAACTTCCATTGACAATTACGTTTCTTGCAGATTAGCTGCAGTTGCATGCGCTCACACAAAAATCTTCCCTTTTACTGCAGTTCAAATCTACACATTTCCTCGCGCCGTAGGGAACTAGCTTGGATGATCATCATCTTCTTCGACTGCAAATGTGAAACCATTGTGAAACCATGGTAATACCATGGTCATTTTCTGAACACTTCTCTCTTTTAACGGATAGAACAGCAACAGACTGGGAAGCTGCGATGGTGAACTGCTTGATGATTAATGTATGCACATAACAGTAAGTGGTAAATATCATCCTATTAGGCTTGCAATCTAAATGCGTTCTTAATCGCGGCTGTGAACGCGATACGTCCGATAGACTTAAAACATTGACGGCGTTATTGATGGCTGCTGCAGCAATAATTGTAGTTTTATCCTCGTTTTTAACTTAATGTTTTGTGTAGTGCTGCCTGCCGTAAAGGAGTTGAAGCAAGCCGATCCAGGAACGCAAAGGAAGAAACCGTAAAACACTAATCAATAACCACCTGAAAGTCCTTGGAGTCCCTCAGTTGTCAAATACAAAAAAAGTCCGGTTAATATTGATTAACAAAAGCAGGCTTAATTGCGGATAGGCTAAGAAGAATGGCCAAGTCAGCATTGAAAACTCTTATTAATATGCAAGCAGTGGATAGCAGAGGAATAAAGGACTAACAGGCTTCATAGGTAGGAGAAATACAGATGTAAATATATCGTATTGCAGTGACTAAATTTTTCGCTCAAATCATGAAACATATTTTTGAATCCCAAATGAGTGGGCTGTCAATTTTGCTTATGTCGAAATATGTTTCCCAGTGTAGGCAGTCATTTAATCTAGAAATCTAGACGGAACACTGAATAAAGTTTCCGGCTCTTAATAAGCAAGCAACCAAATAAATATATCAATTCAATACTGAAAATTAATTGAACATGATACAGGTGACATTCGAACTAGTAAACCAGATGTTATTCATAATGGAATGGCATTTTACATCATTTTCAAGAGAGGACAATTAATTTTCCATTCCATTCATATGTGCAATAGTTGTCTTCTTACGCTGGTAAGGTGCTTCGTCAGTTATTTATGCTAGTCACAACGAATATATCTAACGGTAGTTGTGGTAGTTTGATTTGCTAGCAAGATACTACGTTTCTGAGCTCAGTGCGGAAAAAAGTGGGTAAGCCTATATATGGTACTTCAAAGGAGTCCACAAAAACCATATTTATAAAGCCTGCGCTAAAGAGTAGACTTTGATCGATAACACTGCCTTACTGCTTAGACAGATAGGTTAAGGCAGCTTATTGATGCCTTAACAGCGATATACCACAGGGTGGCTTACAGGGTCACTGGCACGTGGCCTAATTTTATGGCCGTTTGACATCTAGAAAAAGGATAGCGTTTCAAGTCCCAAGGGTTCACACCTGGGCTGGCTCATGAAGGTGGAAATAGTCCTTTCCATTTATATTTTCTGTGTTCATCATGTTATTTGTCACAGAGTAGGATAAATAGCGAAAACGTTTGAACCTGCTCACTTATTTAATAGTGTCTATATGAAAGCAGATAGTGTAGGACCCCGTAAAATCGAGAACGTGAAATGCCAATGCTTTACAAATTTCTGTAGACCAGGGGCGTCTGGAAAATATTCCTTGTCTGCCAAAAAAGTGCGCACAAAATATAATAATCAGCTATCCAGGCTTGCCAGGAAAATATTTGGAGGACATTTATATCAAGAGACACGTAGCTTTTAAATTATATAGACGACTTTTATGCCATTAGCTTGTCGCATTATAGTTAACTGTCATGTTCGCGCTCTTATACGGCTTTTTGAAACTCTGACTTGCTCCGTTTATTTGCGTAACCTGAAGAAAATCAAAACACCATCATTTACTTATCCAGATAGCACTACCTTAATATTAGCACAAGTGTCGATTTCAAGTAAATTTAACCTGCTGACATTGAGGAGGTATTGACTTCAAGTAAAGACAAACCAGTGAAAAGTCTGCATGATTATTGCACTTTCGCCTGATTTTCTGCAAATGCTGCACCCATTTTTTTCGTTTTTATAGAAGAATGCACAAATGATTCACAGACTGGTACATATACACGCTTCTTATTATCGCTTACACCGACATCTATAGAGGACTTGTGCTTAATGCAGGATATGGAATACACGACAGGTATCTTATTACCTCGTAGACAACTTCTTCTACCTACGCAAATCCATGCACCACGATAAGATCACAGATGTAAGCCTTCTAGGAAAATTCAAATGATTCAGGCACTGTCATCGTTTAACAATAAACAGTTAAAAAACCATGCTCATCAAATCAAAAATTAGAACGGAGAAACGTTTTCTGTCATTTAAATGTCCACGCTGAATGTCACACTGTACTCGTGAATGTGTAAAGTAGCCGCAAATTTCCGCTCTTCACAAGAAAAATGCTTGCCTAGCAAATTGGAGTCCATTGCATGTACTGATGAGATTGCCAATTCATTCAATCTCCTCTTTCTACTGCGTCAGTTTTTCCAAGTACGCTTTCGTACGTACAAGAGGTGGAATGACTGATAGAATCCAAGGATATCTACAAGACAATCTCTGATGCACAACATTGCAAATTTTCCATTTCCGCAAGTCTTCATTTCTAAAAGTAAGATAAAGACTGGGCAACTTCCATGAAAAAATATTTGGCATATATTTTGTCAAATAATTTTCATTCATTGAGTGCAGTTTTTTCATGCGAAATCCTCAAAGTTAAGTGAGATTTATTAAGGCAAATATGCATTTATTTAGGCAAAATTAGGAATTATTTCATAACAACGCAATGAATTATTATTTTGTAAGACAGAACCAAACCTATTATCATTGTTGATCATATTACAGAAAAACTCTAAAAAAATTTAAATAAATAAACTTTATATCGCTTCTAAAAGTGTAAAATCCATGTAAATTTATGTTAAAGGAATCACATTTATTTTTAGAAACATGGACTGTTATGCGGTTAAAAATTACTTTTAGCTTATGTGTGAATTTTTTTCTTCGCAAACAATACAGTAGCAAAAATTTTCATCGCATATTGTTCCAACTGCAGCGCAAACCTCGGCAAATTATAAATGAGTCCACAAATTTAACCGCGATTGTAATCTTTACCCGGCAAATTACATTAAACTGTTCTAGAAATATACTGTTTTTGCGATTTATAAATTTTTACCCATTTTAAAAAAGGAAACGTTTGCTGTTTTTTTACTGACATTAGGTTTTTCATTAACTTATTTTAAGCTTTAAATACGCCTAATATTGTTCATTATTATTTTTGCGTTTTTTTAAATGATTTTAAACCGAGTTGCGGGTAATGATCAAATTTGTACAAAGTCATGGAAATAGCACGGCCTTTAGAGCATAATGTAAGTTGACGAGCAAAGTAAGCATTGTTTAGAAAAAACCCCTGGAAAATTCAGAAAAATTTACGTTACCATTATTTTATATCTGTAGATTGTCCTAATCTGTATTGTCATTTAACTTATTGTATAAAAAACTGATTCTTTAACTGCAGGTGTATGAATCCCCTTAAAAAAATAGAATGATGATAAGGAGGTCATCCACTTCAACTTACCCGTAGTCCGACGCGAAGCTTCACACACGTATTTAACTAACATGTGAAACAACGTGCTCCGAGTGGCCGCAGGAAGCAACTTCGACTATATTTTTCCCTTAACACTTACTTTAAAAATTAATTATCTGCCTATCCTACTTCTTTATCCCACAAAACTCTATAACCTCCGTTTTTGCAGGACAATATGCTGGGATTAGGGGCTTATGGGTGAGGCTACATAAGCTAATTTGCCCCTTGACATTCCGACTGCCATAAAGCCGCGTGTCTAAGCTAATGCACGAGCGATATTGGTATTAACGCAATATTTCTTGCTAACAATTTCAATTTGTTTTCCTGAAAAAAAAAAACCAAATCGAAGCAAAGAAAGGATAAGCGCAAGTTCCTGATTATTGCTCCCTAGCTTTTAATCAATTCATCATGTGTTCTGCGTAATATTGTCAACTTATATTTCTGATTTCTTGAAGTGTTTTTTTATTCTGGCAAATGCACAGAGGTTGTCCGAAAGAATAAAAATGACATCGTCTAACTATTAGCCATACCACAAGGCACTTCCTATTTGAATACGCAATCACGTTGTTTGACCTCTGCGTTGGCGTTCCATTATTTTTGCATTAAGGAGAATCTTGTCAGTGCTTTAAACGGCAGGTGGAGTCTCAAACCCAATTCTAAGGAATTCACGCCAGGATAAATGCCGAACTGTAGTCTCGAAGAAAAATGAGCGGACGAACGCTCGGTTTATTGTCATTGTGGCATTCGACGATATTCAGCTACTAATTTGAATTTTTTCAGGCTAACATTCTCGCAAGAAGTGACGATTGAGTAAGCCAAAAATACTTGAATTTGTTTTAATGGGCAACAAATCTGTAAACAAGTGAGACGATTTTCCCTACCACCAATAGGTGCTTATACCAAATTTGGTCAAAGCAAGTCACGATTTGGGAAACGACCAGGCCATCACGTCATTCTACGCCAACAGCGAAGGGCCGGGTGGCCGAATAATCAT
>JAYGXS010000740.1:0-20289 GCA_036362985.1 Ligula intestinalis
ACAACCCAACGTCCTCGGCATGCTATGTCCTGCTCGCAGAAGACGAGGGAACCACGAGATGAATTAATACCCCCTTCCCAACCCCTCCACCTTAGCACTGTACCGAAATGCCTGCTTTAGTCGCCTATCATCTTTTTCACTGTAGCGGCCAAAAGTGAATGACAGAAAATAACTGTTTGCCAACACGACTTTTCAAATTCAATACGCTCAAAAAAGCCTTTCCACCCTGACGTTAAGTAAATAATAGGGACAGATAGAGGATGTGGTGAGTAGAAAGGAACCTAAAATGTGTTCAAATAAGCAAGTAAAAAATCAAGAAGTAAGGGGCCGAAAAGTGTTCGCGAGTAGAAGAGGATTGGCGAGAGAAAATGGGCAAGTGGTATGACAGTACTAATGCGAAAATGGACAAAAGAGACCAAACTAAATGCGGGATTAGACAACCTGAACCTGCCCATCAGAGCAGAGGCAATAGTAAATCTGGCAAGACATCCGTTTGATTAAACTAATGCGAACATTTTCATTCATTTAGGCGTAAACTTTGGGATTGTAGAAATTACTGGACTCGGAAAAGAGCAAGGCCACCTCCGCGTAGATGGGTGTCAAGCAGTAGTAATAACCGCCAAGAGAGAGGAACGCCAAGGTAGCGTGGGGCAGCCTTGAAATGCCGAAGTTGGTAATGATGATGGCCGATACTTTGGCAGTGTGCACGTATGGCCTTCTCCGCACTTGCCCTGTGTTTACTTCAAAAATTAGCATTATTAATAACTGTAATATAACAAATCAGCTGATTTAATTATGCGTAGAAATTAACGCTATGTTATTACATTAGGTTCTATTTGTTACTTGCTTAGAATACGCTTTAACGATATAACACATATTTTGCTGAGTAAACACGGGGTTCTGTATTTCCAATCGTCATAATATATAGTCATCATAAACAAGATTCAGGTTCTTGCAAAAAGATGACATCTGCGTTTTAATGAAGTGTGGTGTGGTTGATAAGAGCGAGCGAGGGACCAGAACCTGTATTGCAGTGGCACTTAAATATTTTAACGCTTCCTTAGTCGACACTGCAATGAATTCGCTAGTATATTTGCTCCTTCAACCCTTTTACTGGTATGCATTTTGGTCATCGAAACGACTGCTTACCCGTGTTTTCGTTGGCCCTTCTAACACAGCTTTTCTTAGCTTTGAATATAGCCTTTGATGTAGATACAGTTTAATAATGAGCTTGTTTTTGCATTTTCCGTTTGGTTTTTATCAGGCTTGGTTCACACCTGGTTTCCACTATGGTATCAAAGACGACTGGCTTTATGCAACTTACTTGTGCGTTGTAGCCAGCCCCTGTGCCAATTCGAAGCAACTTGCACCAGTAAAAATTGTGACACCATCTCTGTTTGAGTGATATTTTCTTACGAAAGCGCCCTGTTTTGACTTGAGGTGCTCGGACAATGTCAGTCTATTATGAATCCCACTTTTCCCATTACGATGAAATTTAATGTAGGGGCTGTAAAGGCCGGCTTACGGACACACCTTTTTTTAAAAACTTACACCTTCTCACACCGTACTACGATAATTTATTAAGCTTAATTTCACCGCCAGTATAAACCACTAAAACTGCGTTTTACGATCCAAAAAAATTTTTCGTATGGTTTTGTCATCGGTCGGTATTCGTTGGGGCAAAAAAATGCTAGTTTAACAGCTGAAAATATATTTTCGGGTTTTTTAATCGTCGGCTAGAAAGAAAATCAGTCCAGGGCTTTTAAAACTTAAAATATCAAACATTAAAACGGTCTTTTAATGATAAAAAGAGATGAAACGCTCACATATGCCCAATCGTATAAAAGTAAGATATGTGAGTTAGTCCATACACCGCAATATACATTAAAAAGACAAAGATTCAATTGCTCGGAAAAGAGTTTAAGTCGCCTGACATTTCAAGCTTAGTCGCAAATTAATCATCAGAAACATGATCACAGTGCAGTAGTGTATACGGTTAGTGTATGCGTAGGCATGTGCAGTATTTATAGGATGCAGTCATTCAGGAAAACAATACTGAATTATTAAGGAAAATCATATTTCTTAATTTGAGATTTAAACAATAAACGCAGGTATTAGTTAGGTTTAAATAAATTCAAGTAACTGCAACGCACACTAATTTCAGCCGCCATTTAACATATTGCGCTAAAATAACCAAAGAAGTAACTTATATATCCAGGTTCTTGTGTAAATTAAATATATTGACATACCATACATATCAGAAAATAGAACTTTGGGTACCCTCTTATCTTGTGTTGACTCTCCAGAGCAATGATCATGATGTGATTATAAACAATAAAAGGCAAAATTAGCTTATTTAGTCTCACTTCTATAGCCCTGAACCCAGCATCTTGTCCTTCGAAAACGGTAATCATAAGGTTTCGGTAGTGGAGAAATGGGATCGACAAAAAGTAAATTTTTAGGAGTAAGTGTACATAGAAAAAATTTAGTCGAATTTGTTTACCACGGCCACTAGGACTAAGTTGTTCCGCGTGTAAGTTCAAAGTGTGTGCGGCGCTTCGCAGTACGGGCCATGCTAATCTAACTCCAGAATAGTAAGTTGCACATCAGGTAAATTGGAGAAGACTACATCCTAACCACCAATATTTGTTTTGTAGAATTTCAAGAAACCTATAATTCGATAATCGGATTCTTCCGCAATACATTAAACGATAATAAAGATAAATTAACAATACTTCCTACTAAAATAACGTTTTAATGCATATATCAGTTATTGAACTATATTTCACTACGCATCCTAATTCCTCACCCATTTAACTCTATAGATACCACTTTCGTACGAAAACATGCTGTAGGTAGAGATAAATGTGTGGGATTACATTAGCTACTTTTGCACAACTAGACAACTTTTCTATAAATTTGTTTTCAAGTTTTGTCAATATTCCTCGTTGTAATGCATCCAAACGTAAAGAAACAATGAGTATATTTACTTGAGTATCGCAACAAACGAATACTAACAGAAAGGCCACACTAAAGTAAAATAATGAAGAAGACAGTTTTACTTGAGACGAAGCATAACGGGTCATCATTTGCAGCAATTTGTAACTCACCCGTGCTTTTTGATGTGAACTGTCTACACGCTTCAATAAGCATATATTCTTATCATAATCACAGGAGGAAAATGTGGAAAGTTCCTTCGGCAATCGAGTTATGTGAACCTTTGGTCCCGTCGTTTACCTGCGCACAAGTGGCTGGTGCCTGAATCTCTTATAAAAAGACTCCATCATACACGATCTGGTCCTAGGCTGGACTTAAGCGAGAAGTTACACAACAACGACCTGGCTCGAAACTCACGAATTTCAATTGCAGAGGGTGCATTGCAACCTTGCTGTCAGTACGCCTGTCGGACTTTCCACAAAAACACACACTTGTTTGCCTACATGGTTTGATTTTTGCCGTCAGTTCGCAACTGTAGAGGCCATTGCTCCTACATGAATATTCGCCTGTAAAAATGATAACTTACTGTTGCTGATGCTAGAGTTCTCAACGTGCACTGGGGCCTTTATCCATCAAGGCTGTCATGTGTGACCCCGAACTAGACGAAATATGGGTTGATCAATCATATTTCTTAATCTATCCGCTTTACTTATTTAAACCCTAATGATAAGCACCACGACTTGAGAAATGTTTGTTCACTATTTGAATTGTTATTTCAATTTTTAAAAGATAAGACTTTTGCATGCTGTGTCAAGGACAGGCCTTTAAACTGCAATTATAAAATGGTGTAATTCATGTTTGCTTAGAGTAGCAACGGCTAAAGCTTTGTCCTTTCAATTTTTATAACCATGCCTACAACTGCTTGAACGTTTTAAACGTTTTAAACCGAACCCTTATCTTCAACCAGCCTGTGAGATCAGTGGATTCTGTCAGTCTCTTTGGATCCGCTACTCTCAACACTGAGTTTTCTATTATTGCTCGTATGTTGCTGCCTCTCGTCTGGCAAATATCTCCCAGCTACGAGCTGTCTTAAGCGCTTGGCGCCCAAAGTTCTCACGAATAGAGGCAACACTTCGCATCCCAGGTGTTTGTCTAGAAGATGTCGGAGCGTTATGATTCCAGTGAACGCTCCGACTTCTTCTAGACAAACACTTGGGATGCGAACTTTTGCGTATATTCGTAATTGGCTCTTGGCATTTGGCATCAGTCATAAGCTGGGGTACTATGCAAATTTACTCAAATAAGGAGTTTGGGGGTATACATTGTACATTTATTATTCCCTCAATTTAACCGAAAGATGTTTGTAACCGTCTCAGATGCCACAGACAACCAAAAACCACCGACTGTAATGGAGAAATGCCTTCGCATGAATTATATTCTCCGCTCCACATGCAGGGGAACTCCGAAGCGATAGCCATATTAGAAAAACAGTTGTGCATCTCCAGGCCCGCAATCCAATGTCCCTACTGCGCGCAGCACTGTCTCAAGCTAAAGGCTCTATAAACAACTAGCAGCTAACCAATGTAAGTTATCTGATTTCATATGCTAATTTCTCTACCATTAACATAGGCCATGCAGGTTGGCAACATGCAAGCCGCATAAAAGAACGCAAACCGACCACCAGTATCAGTTTATTTGAGGGATGTGTAGGTAAGTTGCCTTCGTATTCCTTATTTGTACATGTGCGTTGTGGTAGCAGAAAAATATTATTTTGGTTTTTTTTCGAAGCCAATAGACATGAGACATGAAGTTAAACATATATTTTTTTAAATCTTTTCAATTTTTATGAGAAAAACTGTTGCTCTTATGGGGAGGATATAATGGGAAGAGGGGGTTAGAAATAAATCTTCCACTCCTGAAGGGAGAGTCCAACGGGGTGAGGTGCATTGTACAGGCCACCATGATCATTACCGAAGTGCGAAATCTGCAGTCTGATACTCCCTTGCTGATTGCAGAGTCCGCCGACAAGGTTGGAATAACACAAATATCTGCCCAGATCATCAACGGGCCACTGCGAGTCAAACAGAGCGAGAAAGGTAAGGTTCTGTGTGAACTTAGGCCGCGATGCTCGGTTGATTTGATCGCCGATAGCGTCATCACGTTATGTAGATAGTCAAGTGGGGAAGAACGTGGATACATTCGCATGGCACATATTATGGTAGGGCGCAATCCATAGGTTTTCGTAAATAACACAATGCATACATTTAAGTGAAATATAGCTAGTAGAATTATGTTTGAGCTTTTTCACCGTTTTGAGATGTTGACTTCTCCTTACCATAAAACGTAAGGCTATAAAATAAATGCTACCAAAATGTAGAAAGTAGTATTTTTATTGCAATTTGTTGGCGGCCTTCAGTTCGTAATATACCTGCTATATCAATCCAATTTCCAATTGAAAAATTCTAGGGATTCTTACATAAATAAATAAAGACGAAGAGTATCCCACGATTTGACCACGCGTTTGGAGAAGAAGTACTTTTGAGCGTCGAGTCTGGCACCAGTCGCATGTAATTTGAGAGGATGACCTCTCAAGATCGTTATTTTTGTTAACCCGAAGCGGTCTCCGAAAACAAGACGGCAGCCCTGAACGCGCAATATGCGTAATGTAAGTATCAGGTGCCCCGCACTCATGATCTCTTGTCTGTCTTCTTTGAGCACCACTTTAATTATGAGCTAACTGTAGAGAGCGGCATAGCTAACACCAAGCGAAAATTACTCATGGCCTGGCACTCCGACTTAAACAGCATCCACCACCATATCAACCTGCATGCACATAACGAAGTCCTGCGTGTGCTATCTATTTACCTATACCTTCTCTGAACATAAGATTATCCATTCTTGGCCAAATAAATCACAACTACTTCTGAAATCTGCCAAACTTGTGGACCTTATCAAAATATTTTTAAAAGCACAACGAAGAGGGTATTCTGATCGCGTCAATGTCATTATTGTCTTCAGAGCCTTTTGCAGATCGACAATTCAGACACCTCTCAATGTATAAACAAATCAATTATCTTCTACGCTTTGAACTCTTCTTGATTTTTGGTTATTCAATATATTCCATTATAATCCAGAATATTTCTGCGCCAACGGTAAGACGCCGTTGAGACGTTTTTTGAACCTGACCACCTGAATTTATGTCTGGTATGGCGAGAGACCAGCGACTCTTAGCCATGAAGGACCGTTTCGGCTATGATTCCCCAAATGCATGAAACTATTGCTTCTCCCTGCACCAACTGGTAGACTGTTCTGTCAAATGCTAACTATATCACACAGCATCAGGAACTGAGTATTTTAGCATTTATTGATGAACGTTCACCCAACCGCCAACGGAACTCATCTGTACCGGTCTGCCTGGATTTTCGACAGAGGCCCTGACAGCCGTAGCACTTGGTAGTATGTGCAAATGGTATTGTCAAAACTGATGATCCCAGTCCCCCTTGGATTTGCCGACATTACGATTTGGGCTTTTAAGGGATGATTCTCCGTCTCATCGTACTTGCCTCCTTCCTGCAGAAAGTTCGGTCTCATCAGCCAGGCCGGCGACTCTCAGTTTATTGAGAAAGTGGTTCAAACACGTAATAAGAATGAACGAAAATCCAATTAGGCGGGTATTCTAGGCACTTTTACTGCTGCTGCTACTAGTCTGTTGAACTCAATGACATTCGCTTAACCATAATCGGCACGCCCCTTGACTGCACTCTTCTTTTTGATTCATTGTATGTCCTAATAAAACATATATATGGTACGGTAAGTCCTGCAAACAACTTTTATGACGAAATGTAACTTGGTATTTAGGCATTATTTCGACAGGTTAGTTTGATCATCCAAGTGGATTTAATAACTTGAAAGCCTTAAGTTAGAAAAACTGCCTTCTCAGTTGAAGTTATTGAGAGAAATATGCACTCATTTTGGCTAAATCGTGGGTATGTTTATAGAAAAGAAATTTCCTATGCTATAAGAAAAGATGGTTCCAAGCTTGGTTCTAATAAACATTGTGCTGTGAGAGAATTCAAAAATAAGTAAAATAGTGGTATAATTCCCTTCCAGAACTGGAATATTTTGTGCGAAGTTGGTCAACTGCAAGTGAAGCCAATTTTAAGTAATCGCATTTATTTTTAGAAACAAGCAAGTATTGAAGTTTTTTAAATTTTTTTAGCTATCGTGTGAAGTTTTATTGCAAAAAAATGCTTTAACAAAAAAATGTTTTTGGTAGAAAATTTTTTAAACGCACGGCTAACATTGTGCCTGAGCAAAGTCGTTATATGTTACCGCGTAGACAAACTAGAGAAGGGCTCATTGAATGTAAGCCATGTCCGAGCATAATTTTTGAAAACAATACGTTCCGCTTAAGCGTTATTTATTAGCGGAACAGACAGAAGAATAATTATTATCAAAAAAGGGTCATATATGGCCAGTTTTTTGCATTTGCATCCTTATAACTGATTGTGGAATAAATCCCATTAAGCGAAAAATAATTCCCTATCAAGAGAAAAGTGCGTTCTTTCATATCCAGTCAAATTAAATCGTTTTACTTCATGTTCATATAAAAAATTGTCAAAAGTCTCCGATTTCTTTGTTACATTACCTCGAAAAACGTTAAAATACCCAGAAATCCGTCAGCTTAATATCAAATAAAAGCACTTTTTAAAGACTTTTCCTACTGTGAAAAATTTTTCTATCTGAAGAAAAACAATATGCGTGTTATTTAGCAAACATTTCGTATGCTCGACAATGTAATTTGCTGTTTTGAAGGATTTTCTTATATGACCTACATCGCCATCTCCATAAGAACTTATATCCAAAGGCTCATCTTTTCACTAAATGCTGTTTGATTTTACCTTATTTTTAAGGTTTTGATGTAAACTCCGAACAGAAGCGCAATTTATCAACTGAACTGAACTTTATCAACTCAATGACGACACTGAAAGAGACTTAACTGATGAGAGATTTTATACATTGATATTAAATAAATAGTTTTCCCCTCATGGTTCTTTGTTCAACATATTTTGAATAAAAAATTGCTTTTTATATTAAGAAAGTGGTTACTTTAAGTTTTATACTGTACAAAATATTTAAATTTTTGTTAAAATTTATAGCTATTTTTACGTCTTCAAAAACTGGGTATTATCGATAAAATTTTATTTTTCTTAACAAACACTAAGTAGTCCTGTTAGTTATTTTAAGTACTTAATATGCCTAATGCTGATCATTATTATTTATAAGTTTTCGTAAATTCCTTCGAAATGGTATGAGAGAAATAATAAAGCTTTTACCAACTTAGGCAAGTTGCTTGCAGGAGTCGCCATACTGTATATACGCCTATAACTAATGGCCGATTGATTTAGTATCAAATTGAACTTTGGTTTATTCGTAAGGTTCATCAATAGCGGCCAGCAGATTTGTTGATCTTACCACATTTTCTCAAGCCGTGGGATTAAATTAGGAAAATTGTAAAAGCTACGCTGTCTTTGAGGCTTTAGCAGAATTAAGTAATCTGTTATTCTGGACTCAAGATAATGCAATCCACGTGTTCTTCACCCGAGTCCTTTTTTGTTCCTTCATTTGCACTACAGTGGTCTTCTTGTACATTAAGATACTTTGCTATCTCAGGTCTGCGCTTTTAGTGGAGGTGAAGCTGACCACCTCAAAGACACAAAACGCATAAAAACAAATTATTTAAATTTTGCTTTTTAACCCTACCGAAGAATGCATCGCTACGTTCCATATTTTTATTGAATCTTAAATTGGCTTATGCATTAACATATCATATTTGTAAGAATTCCATTGTCTGTCCTTGGATAGAGGTTTAGGTATTTGCAAGTCCAGGTAGGTCTGCGGTATAATAGTAAAAAAACACAAAACCAATAACGACAGTTTATGATTAGCGTGAACTTCACGGAACTAATAACTACTCACTTGTCAAATGTCAGGAGTAAAAATTAAAAAATAACTGCCTACCGAATGCTATTACTATTATTACTTCAGAACCTAGTTATCATGTGAATTATAAAAAACCTCCAGATATGGATAATTTGCTAGTAAGACCGAAAGACAGTCATTCAGTTTACTCACGCAGTGCTAAAAACCACTATTCCTTGAGGACCATTTTGCAACGGACAATAGTGTGGGGCGTATTCGATGACATCTGTTTGGTAGTTTTGTGGATAAAAATCGAAAAATTATGAATAATAATTAATCAGACACTATGCAAATCTTGAATCTGCCAATGTTCTGCGCCTAAATTTTTAATATGGTAACAAATAAAGTACGCGTTGCAATTTGAATTTATCCATTTGTCTGGACTAAAGTAAACCTATGTTCACTTGTCCTTCAAGCTGGCACTTATTTGCATAGGCTGCACTTTTAGTGGGGGTGTGGCTGTCTATCTCAAAGACACACAGTGGTTAAATATAAGTTCAGTTTATCCAGCTGCCTTCATTCTGATAGTGCATTTCGACAACCGATTTTGCTGGATTCCAACAAATACACTTAATTAGTTTGTTCAGTGACGATGACAGGAGTTCAGGGGCAGATTTTAGTAAAAGTGGATGCAGCAGGCCCAATCCGCAATCTCAACCTTTATACGGGGTCAAAAAGAACAAACAGGGTCAGACTTTGGCCGTTTCATCCAAGGAAAGTCCGAATCACTGCCTCTATTCATCTAAGTTGGAAGAAGACTTTACGCCAAAACTAACGTACTACCTATTCTTAATCAAATTCTATTGGTGTGAAGTCAGGCTCAGGGACAGTGAGATTAATACTGTTACTACGTTTTCCACTACAACATACTAGCAATAAAGCTGAGAGTAAGAAGCATTGTTACTATTTACGGTGTTTGTAAAAGACAAAGGTGAAGCTGATTAAAAATCAACGCTGGCCCTCATTACCCCTCCATCTAAAAATGGTGTGTGAGTATAAGTTAAGGCTATTGTAAACGCATGCATGCCTGGGGTCCAGAACACATCAAGGCTTGCCTTGGTTTCGACCCTGTCAACTCTGCCAAATAGGCCGTGCCATTTTCTTCTAGGGTTGAACTACGAGGATTAAGATACTACTGCTAGAAGTTAAGTGCCTTCACAAAAGTGCTTATTCTAGTAATCATCCTTACTATGTCCAGCGTGTGCCCGTATGAACTCGTCACCCAGTATGCACTCTCGATCTGTATTAGGTCAAAAAAGTAGCTAATGAGTTACTTTGGATTAATTCTCAGCTTTGCGTACCCCTTCAGGGGAACTCTTGCCCCGTGGTGTTGACTCTTCCTCCAATGGATGCGAGCGTTAAAACTGATTTCAATTAAAGTGCAAACTAATCTCATGAGCGGGCAGACATCGCGCCAACATCTCACTTGGCTGAGAAAATTTCAGGGAATAACGACAGGCATGCCATCGACTACGTAACTATCGCAACAGGGTTCTGTAGTACGATAGCATAGTGACTGAATTCTATTAAATACTGGAATCTCTACCCTATAACCTATCGATATCTGATGAGGCCTGCAAACATAACTCCGAAACGTCAGGGGAATAAAATGCTTGGCCTCCCTACTTTAAAAAAATGAAACAAGTTATGTATCTGTTTTTTTATGAGTAACCTGCGCTCAACTACATCAACAACAAGTTGAATTACTTGAGTTGCATAGTGGTGAATAGATGGGTCAAAAAAGAAAGGTAATAACCTAGAAAGCCTTTACAACTATAACTCCAATGTTTTCTTCGAATTAAGACTAACTGATGTTTTTTTTAAAGAGGATTTATTTCTCTATATTAGGGATGACCGAGAACATAATATTTTTTTACACCTACCAGAAAGTGAAAGTGAGAGTGAACTCCCATATGAGGCGTATGTAGGTCACACACCAAGGGCAAAGGACACTTTAATTATCAGTGCTGACGTCTGCTCAGAGTAGGACTGGGCATAAATTCTCTTAAAAGCGTTAATTTATCCCGGATCATTTATTATTTTGTACTTTTCTACAGGTGTCCTATACGCGATTTCGACTCAGCCCTTAGGCAAACGTTCTTTATTTCAAAATTTTTACAGATAATAGCAAAACTTATGCGTGCAATCTATCTGCACTAGAGGTAAACGCTTAATATGCTTCGTTTGTATGAGAAGACCATATAAAACTATGGTGGATATATAATAAATGTTTAAAGCCTTTAATATTTGGCATGTGTAAATACATTTTTGTAAGCCAAACACCCAATCTTTCTAAACAAATGTTTGTTGTCCTCCAGTGTAGTAGAGCGTCCAACCTTATGATATACAGTTGTTTGAAGGAAAAAAATTGATGCACAGGAGAGCATGTACAGATGAAAATCATACAGGAAATGGAAGAAACTGGCATGAGTTTTATGTGATAGATAAGGAATATGAAAAATTGGGATGAAGACAATGAAAGATGGAAAGGGATGGACATAGCAAAAGGAAGAATGCAATTTCCATCAACTACTAACAACACGGCATTTGCTGCAATAAACATACATAATTTTGTAAAAGTTTGATTATTTCTCACATAACAGCGAGAACGCATTTACAAAAACTTAAAAATGATAATAAACAGCAGAAGGGACATAAATGAATTGACATAAATATAACATATACAAAGTGTTTTTCAAAAAAATAGTTTTTTCCCACAAACATTATGTTCTCAAGATGTAAAAAATAGCTATAAAATAGAACAATAAATTTCTATATTTTGGTAAGTAAAGAATTGAATGGAACCAATTTCTTCATGTCAAAAGAACGTATCGCTAGACAAAATATATTTTAAAAATAACGATGAATTTATAACTATTAATTAAATACTGTCGACTAAATAATGACATTACTTTCTTCGGTTTCAGTGACTTTATTTAAAAATCGCGCGTCAGCTCGACGTGCACCCTAAAACGTATAAAATACGATATTATTTAGGTAAAGGAAGTATTCTAAGATATTAAGTTTCATGAAAACGGCCATGTTGCTCATTTGTTGAAATGCCTCAAAAAGGAAAACCACATTGTCGAGAATAAAAAATATCCCAAACGAGTACTGACATTGCTATTCTTTATATAATAAAATCAAATTTTCATCAAAGAATACCTCTTTAAAAAGTGATTTGATAAGATAATTGGCTGACAAATTGATGTGCATATTTAATGTTTCCAGGAAAATGTCACAATGAAATTGGACACTTTTGACATTTTTTTCAATTTATCAAACAATAAACGACTACAATTGAACGGGATGAAAACACTTACTTTTCTATTAATAGTGAATTATTTTCCGTAGAAGTGGATTACTTCCGGAATCGTTCGTAATCTTGCGTATGCAAAAAAGACCGACCGTTTATGTAACCATTTTTAGAAATACGCATTCTTTTTCTGTCTGTTTTCGTTCTTAATAACACATAAGTTGATCATCTCCTTTTACAACTAACTATATTTTTACATAGAATACATTCAATAAGGCCTTATGTGCATTACATTTGCGGTAATATGTGCGGATTCATTGCCTAAATGGCAAGCTGAGCGGCGCAGTTTTATACAAATAGAATTTACGTTTTCATCACTGCATTTTGCGACAAAACATCACAGGACGCTTAACGTAATTTTTAAAATATAAATTTACCTTGCTTTTACAAAAAATGCGACTCCTTAAAGTTGGCTTCATTTTCATTTAGGCCATTTTGGTCAAAATATTACAGTTCTGCAAGGCAAAATTTGTCCAATTATTTAAAGTTATTCTGAAACTCTTCCATGGCACAATGCATATTTAAAAAGTGTGGTTCTGTCATACCCTATAGCAAACGAAATTCCTTCAGTATAAACTTGCTTATTATTTGACCACATTGAGTGCCTATTTTGGTCGACAATGTTAACTAGGAAATCAGTTTTCTAAAAAAAAGCACTCTTTATTATTAAATTCATTAAGTTAATCAAAATAACCTGACATAAAGGTTTCTTTCAGGTCTCGCAAAAATGTACTAACATTTTAAAATTTTGTCTTGTTGATGAGCACAAGACTTTACTCCGATCAATAGAAGGCAAAACGTCATCGAAAAATATGGATTTAAATCTTCAGTTAAATGATTATCATACACCATTGGTCACGAAACAGTGGAGTTATCTTGCTACATGACAATATCCATGTGACTGCTTTGAATGTTCTTATAACACAATATCGGCCTCTTAATTCCGCATAATTTCCGGCATTTTTGGTGCCTTCGTGTGTGCATTCGTCAATTAAAATGCCTTACCTTTACACAAAACCTTAAAAATAAGACAAACATAAAGAGCATTTACCGAAAACAGTAAGTTTCGGGATATAAGTTCCTTTGAATATGACCACGTGCACCATATCTAAAATGCCTCTAAAAGGCTAACCACATTGCTAAGCATTAAAAATTCTTTAAGATAAGTTCAGAGATGATACCCATGTAAGCATTAAAGAAGTCAAGTTAAGCGAGCGAGCGTTTTCGATTAATTCATCATCAGGCAATACAGTAATATAGTGGGGGGATAGAGTTAACGAAAGTTTAAGGCAAACCAACCAGCAGTAACAAGGGGGACAGAGGAGAGACAGGTGTAAAAGGAGCAAGGGGGGATCAAGGTGATCAGATTTTAGACTTAATTGCGGACAGAGACATGGGGGTGGGGGTGGAGGGGAAGGGGAAGGAGTCAGACAATTAGTTAATGTCATCCAGTGGTCCTCGTCTTGGGTTTTGTTAGGTTGCGTGAGGACGCAAGGTGTCAACGTCTTGAGACTGTGTCGGTGGCCTTTTGATGCTTGATGCCGCTGTCTTATCGTTCTTTTGCGACGTAGTAAGAAGCGTGACGGCGGATATTGAAAAGGCTTTTGACCATGAGAGCTTTAGGGCCACTTCAAGTGCTTTCTGCGCACATGAAATTGGGTTTGTGAGGCGAATGGCGACTGCTTCTGTCGTCGCAAGTATCCGCTGACGCAGGAACTTAGAGTGTTTAGCCGGAACTTTAAAGACGACTCTAAGTGCTTGGTTGATGTCCACCCGATGACCGCTGTCTACTAAGTGAGCCAGAATTGCGCTTGATATCGACTTAGTTTCGCCTCTGTTTAGCCACGCAGGGTGATGCTCTCGCATGCGCTTGGATAGACGTCTAATCGTTCGACCAAAGTAACGTGCCTCAGAGAAGCATATCAAGTTGCAGATACACATTGATGTGGTCTGGAACGGCAGTCTATCGTTGCCTTCAAACTGCACAGTCAAATGTGAATATCCTCACGATTACTGGAGGTCTCTTCGAAGTAGTCGGACAATTAATCTCAAACACAACTTAAAAGAGGTATGCCGAAAATCGCCTGGAAGTTGTCGTAATGAAGATCAATGAGCTTAACCAAAATCTACATCAATGAATGGCAGTCCTGGATGACTTGAACGATGAAGAAAGAATGAAATTTAGCAGCTACGTACAGACTGTGAATCAAAGACGTGTGGAAGTAAAACGGAAAAAACTCATCCGCAGTTTCAATCCGACGAAGGCTCAATCCTCGTTCCCCTGTGATCCGGAGCGGTACATACAAAATTTTACCAACATGACGTTTGACAAACACCTGCTTGAAATACTATCCCTAGGCCACAAATTTTGTTTTCCTAATAGAAGGCCGAACAGATTTGGGGCAGAAGTGCAATTCGAAAATATTTTGAGTCAGACATATGACTTAGTAACTACAACACCAAAGGAGGCTGAGTATTTTAAATCTACACTCGTTAATTGTTGCTATCAATATCTTAGAACTAAACCGTTTAGTATTGGACATATCACGAAAGAGCATTTGGAGAAGCTCACAGTTTTGCGCCGAAATACTGATATGTTCATAACAAAACCGGACAAAGGTTCTGGTCTCGTTCTTATGAGTAAAAGTATTAACGTCTCAAAGATTAAATTAATCCTGGCTGACGAATCTAAGTTCAAAAGGGAAAGAGAGAATAAGGATCAAACGGAGAACGCAGAAACTCAACTCACTCCTTTTCTTCGGAAACTGAAAGACCGAGGTTTTCTTAGTGAACAAGAGTTATAAGCGCTGAAACCCACAGGCACAGCTCCCCCAAGGCTTTATGGTTTGCCAAAGATTCACAAAGCAGACGTTCCAATACGGCCAATAATGGATATGTGCAACTCACCCTATCATGCAATTGCAAATTGGCTGACAGAAAAGTTGAAACCGATTCGGCACCAAATAGCACCGCATGGCTTACGGGACACGTTTGAATTCGTCGAATCCATAAGAAACACTGATATCAACGGTGAAACGATGCTATCCCTAGATGTTGCGTCACTGTTCACAGAAACAATAGCATTTTAATGTGACGAGATTGTTAAAAAAGAGTTCTCAATCGGCATGCCAATCGGAGACATGACGCAATTACTCTTAAGCTGCACTTTAAACGTGCAATTCAGCTTCAATGGCCAATTTTACCGCTAAATCGATGGGGAAGCGATGGGATCACCGCTTTGACCTCTTCTAGCCAATACTTTGATGGGCAAAATGGAGAGCAACAAACTTTCTCCTATGATAAAAGACCTTTTATTCTATGCTTGCTATGTGGATGATATATTTATAATAGCGGACGGAAGACTTGAGCTTGACACATTCTTAAATAAAGTGAATCGGGTGCACTCAGCGTTAACCTTCACTTTGGAAAAAGATCACAGACAGTGCCTCCCCTTTCTGGACGTCCTCCTTAGTAGAAGATCTGATGGAGCAATAATTAGAAGTGTATTTCGTAAGAAGACCTGGACAGGGCAATACACAAACTTCTACATTTTTGTGCCACTAAGTCAGAAACGAGGCCTTGTCCGCTGTCTCACGAACCGAGCTAGGAGAAAATGTTTTCCAGAGACACTGGAGGACGAACTTGCACCGCTTAAAAATACCTTAAAAGAAAATGGGTTCCCCGATAACTTCATCAATACGTTTATGAAGGAACGTCCACCAAGACCGGAGGTACCAACGGCTGAAAGGAAAACCGTATTTCTTACATTGCCTTTTCAAGGTGAGCCAGGAAGCGAACTTTTACAGCTTCGTCTAAACGCTGCAATCGTACGTACATATCCAGCAGCAAAGTTAAGATTATTGTTCTCAAGCACTCCACTTCTTCGCCTACAAAGCAATGATAGACTGACGTTCCAGACCACATCAATGTGTATCTACAACTTTACATGCTCCTCTGGGGAAAGTTTCTTTGGTCGAACGATTAGACATCTATCCAAGCGCATGCGGGAGCATCACCCTGCGTGGATAAACAGAGGCAAAACTAAGTCGATATCAAGGGCAATTATGGCTCACTTAGTAGACAGTGGTCATCAGGTGGACGTCAACCAAGCATTTATAGTCGTCTATAAAGTTCCGGCTAAACACTCTAAGTTCCTATGTCAGCGGATACTTACGATGGCATTCGCCTCACAGCCCCAATTTTATGTGCGCAGAAAACATGTAAAGTGGCCCTAAAGGTCTCATGGCCAAAAGCCTTTTCAATATCCGCCCTCACGCTTCTTACTACGTCGCGAAACAACGATGAGACAGCGGTATCAAGCATCCAAAGGCCACCGACACAGTCTCAAGACGTTGACGCATTGCGTCCTCACACAACCAAACAAAACCCAAGACGCGGACCACTGGATGACATTAACTTATTGTCTGACTCCTTCCCCTTCCCCTCTACCCGCACGTTCATGCCTCTGTCCCCAGTTAAGACTCAAATCTGATCACCTTGATCCCCCTTTGATCCTTTTACACCTGTCTCTCCTCTGTCCCCCTTGTTACTGCTGGTTGGTTTGCCTTAAACTTTCGTTAACTCTACCCCCCCCCCACTATATTACTGTATTGCTTGATGATAAATCAATCGAAAGCGCTCTTTTGCTTTACTTGAATTCTGTAAGATAACTCTGGTTTTTTTATTCTTCAGATTAATAATCAAAAATTTATACAAAAGGTTAGCTCTTTAAAATTGCTTTAATGAGTTATTGAACTGACTAATTTCTGTGTATCTTACCTTTTTCCAAGGAAATTTCAAATTTATACTGGAAATTTGGAAAATTTTAAATAACCTGAAAAAATTACTCAAGTTTACTAAAAATTACAGAACTCACTTTTCACTTTAGTCGATTAATTCCAACACGCGTTAGAAGCTTCTGTATGCGATTCATAATGTTGCCTTTGTATATGGCCATTTTGAGAGTACGATAACTTTATTGTCTGTTCCGCTTCCAAATAACGAGCAGACGGAACGCAAAGCTTAAAAATGATATTTTTATATGATCTACATGTTATAAGGCCTGTTTTACAGTACCATCACGGTTACATATAGGGACACTTTTCCTATTTGTCAAGTAGGAGATGCGATAATAAAATGCAGCGAAAGTCTTTTTGTTACTAGACTGGTTATTTAACTGTAAGTGGGTAAAACTTACCATTGTAATTGTCAATATTCCTATTTGAAAATTTTGCTTTTAGTATTTTCACATGCAAGGTTACATGCCTTCCTATATACCTATCAAATTTGTTTGATTAATTTTTTATGACTTCTACTCGAGCATTTTCAATTCCATTTCGTTATTGTTCTTTCTTATATTCTATTTTATTTGAAGAAAAATATGAATATTTTTAATAACCATCATTTCGTATGGATTTATCATTAGTTTGATTAACTGAATGTCTCACAGAAACTTGGGAAACTGAAAATAATGAAAGTTTCGAAGAAAAGATCGACAAATTATTGAGTTTTCAACTGCATTAAAGAGCACCTACCACAGTATTTTCTCAATTGTTATACTCCACTTAAACAGTCGTCAAACATTAGCTGACTGGTACCTTCCAGGATTTTAAATGAATCATTATATACTGCTCGTTTATGTCATTTTTTAAGCGCAAACGTGCATTCACTATATATTCAATGCTTGCCATATGCTGAGCCCATGCGTTGACCGCATCGTCCTAACTTATCAAGCAAGTGTGTGTAATGATGTCTTTAGACAGTTAAATGTAATATTCAAAATGCGTTTTGCATTTATAATCACAATTAACATAAAAGGTTAAGGTCATCATGATAACCGCCACGTTGTCTCCACAATGCGGGCTAATTCATGAACTGTGAGAAGGCTTCCTAGGCAAACCAACGACGAAAATGAAAAAGCAGTCTTTGTTTGACCTAAAAACACACCGGTAGAAAAATGGAGGACTTGACTGAACTAGCGACTAAATCACTGTGTCAGCTGCGGTAGCTCTAAAATCTCCATCTGCTCCCGCCACACTCTTGGTGGTCCCCACCTACCTACCTCCAACCACACTTTAAATTACTACACCGCAAGCAATGCCTTTTTTAGAAACTAAGAAGCAAACTAAACATTTCCAATACTACGACAGCAGCCACAACATAACCATGTGATTGCTGAGTAAAATATGCCTTAGATCCTATCGCTCACCAACACATACATATCACAGTTTTCGCCGGCCACTGCAAGTGTGTGGGACCAAGCACATGTTCTTGGCACGGTCGGAGATGGCCACGATGACGTCAATCCCACGACGTGGCAGTGTCCGCCAGGCGATGAGGTGCTGGTGCTTGATTCTGCCTCTACGCATGCCACTTAAGCTCACTGGAAGCAGCGGGACAAATTCCACTTCACGTAGTCTGAGCCTTCTTATCACCGCAACTCACATATAACACCTGGTCACGGCCTGCACTTTACCAGGGATTGTACAATAAACATTTGTTCCGGACCTCCCAGAGTTGGATTGCCATAAATGGCACATTACGGAGGGCACACTAAAGCCTATTTCTCAATTCGCCGCCACACATGAAAACACGCTGTCTTAACCGGGTGGTCCAAGTTATCCCGTCAGTTGGCAATTTATCAGGCCAATCCTAGATAGATAGACAGATAGATAGAGAACTATATTTTGATGATAATATTAAATTTTTCAGCAAAAAGTGGCTCCATTCACGGAGAGTAAAAATCAGATCAATTATGGGGTCCAAAAAGCTCAAGAGTAAACGGTCAAAGATAACAATATGCTCAAAGTAAGAAGTCGACACGGTTACCACATCTGTTATGGAGACAGGTCTGCCTTTAGCTTCTCAATTTCCATTCCTTCACACGTGAGGAATCGTGCTAAGAATGGGAGTACCGAGTACTGGTAGGCCGATGTACGGCAGGTCATATGACGGAAGCTTCGGCGCATGGTACGAGAAGATTTCTCAGCAATTAATTCAGAGTGGAGAGGGTGAGCGACCTCACTTAGAATACGGTCCACGAAATTCTTGAGCGATTTAAAATGTCGCTGTATGATGAGGTCAGCTAAAAAAACATGGGAATAACCGGCAGCTGAAGAGATCATGCGGAGAATACGTTTAATAATAAGCAAGTCTTTCTTGAGTAGTGCTGGAAAAGTAACTGGAGAGCAATATAGAATAAGAGGGAGGATGCAGGCATCTATAAAACGCCAGATGAGAGCTTGTGGGGTGCGATATGAACGCAAGCGGCGGACATAATACGAGAGTTTGCGGATTTTTATAAAAAGGTCTTCAATATGAAGAGTAAATGAGAGGTTGGAAGCAAGTGTTTCACCAAGGTATCGGAAGGAGGATACCTTGTTAGGCAGAAAGTCAATGGTTTCAGGGCTGGTAGGGGGTCGCAGCCGAAAAATGCACTGGACTGACTTCCGCTCATTAAGTAAAAGGCCATTTTTTGACGACCATGATGTGACATGGTCAAGTCCATCCTTCAGTGTTTGGAGATGGGTCTGGCTTTTGAGAGGATGGCCGACAACCATATCGTCAGCGTATTTGGCAAACAAACATGCGTTTGGAGATCGTAGGTCATCAGTATGGAGGGAAAAAAGATGAGGGGATAATATAGACCCCTGCAGAACTCCACAATTGTTGGGAAGGACCGTGGATTTTCGCTTCCCGGTCTGAACGAATTGGGTGCGGGAAGAAAAATAGTCCCTTAGCCATGAGACAACCCAGCCAGGAGAGCCACATGCAGAGGTTTTACTAAGAAGAAGATGGCGCGGGATCGTGTTGAAGGCTGAGGAATAGTCAAGAAAAGCACACGCGTAAGCACGGCATCCCTTATCCAAGTCCCTAAGAGCAGAGTGGACTACTAAAGCAACTGCATCTACTGTACTACGCCTCGCCTTATACGCAAACTGCAAGGGATCAGAAAAATTGGATGAAAACGGCTTTATGATGTCCAAAGCGACTCGTTCTGTAAGTTTGAGGAGTGCAGAAGAGCAGGCGATTGGGCGAAAGGATTTGGGACCCGT
>JAYGXS010000741.1:0-20289 GCA_036362985.1 Ligula intestinalis
TCTGTCAGGAACTCAATATTTTACTCTGACTTGCTGTAACCTGCTTGTCTCAGTAAACTTGCACTATCTGGCCAATCGATCTTCTCTCCACCTCACTCCTACGGGCTCTTTGGCTTGGATTTCGACTTAATTGGCAGTATCAGACGCAGGTTGTAACACAAAAATTATTTACATAGCATGGAGAATTTAGATGCTACAAGTCCGTTAGCACGAAACGTTTCACCGCCGCCGGATCTCGAACCCGGGTCGCCAAATCTGGTTATTAGCGGTGTTAGCACCTCAGCCAGCCCGGCCACTTCGACATGGGCCCTTGACAACCATGTTAAGATACGACCAGAAAGAAACTGCCGATATGGCCACTTAGATAATTTTATAAATTCTTCACCTCCCGCCCAACGGCCAAGATGTCTACTACGTTTATCAAAATAAGACTGTGAGGACTTCGTCCTTCGCCAGAAGTTTTTGGAGATGAAGGAGGAACTTTACCACGAGATAAAAAAAATGAAATAAGAGATAGCCTATCTAGAAACGCATATTTCTTATACAGCGTTTAAAACAGCCCTTGTCTGCCAAAAATCGAGGGTAAATAAAAGTACATATGTTCAGATAGCCTCGGCCGGTAAACCTGAAACTCGCATATCATCTACCGAAACAAGTAAACCAGCGAGCGTCTTACTCGATCGCAAAGACACTAAAATAAATCTGCAGTCCACGCCATCGTTACTCGGCTCAGGCAGCACTAACAATGATCTGCATTTGCGTCCTAGCGTCACATCGTTGCTCAATGCTGCACTAGAAAGCGATGATACAGAGGTCAAAAAGATCATTAAGCCAAAAAAGCATAGGGCTACAAAGGCTCGAAAGTCTTAATGGGCCAAAAAAGCGCAGTCAGCTAACCCAAAAACCCGCACATCAGGACCCATCGAACCTAAAGTACCGGATGCGGATGCCTGCTTGGTCGTTACTCGTGAGCTCGCAACAGATGCACCAGTGAGTCACAAGCACAATATAGTTGTAAAAGGAGCTCCAGAGATAGCGTCAACAATTACACAAGAACGAGTTGACGTTGATATGGAATCGGGTTTGAACAGGTCTGACGACACACCTGAAACCTGCATATCGGATCATGTGTCAAGCCCACGGGCTACACAATCGTAACTCGGCTTAAGCGACACTAGTAATTATCGGGATTTGCATCCTAGCGCCCCATATTTGCTCGACTCTGCACAAGAAAGCGATGACCAAGAGGTTGACAAAACCAAAACTCAAAAGAGGCATAAGCCCAAGAAAGCCAAATAGTTCACGTGTTTGCACTCAGCTTACCCAATAGCCAGTACATCAGAACCGCGTGTACCGGCTACAATTGCTCCCTCGGCTGAAGCACGTGAGCTTGCAACATATGCCCCATTGAGTCGCAAGCAGAAAATAGTTGTAAAGGGGGCCCCAGAGTCAGAGTCGTCAATTGCACAAGAACGAATTGACCACGACGTGGGTCTTATGAAAGTTTATGCCAAACCGTTGCTAAAACCAGGCGGTATTTCCGCATTCTTAAGGCATTTCGAATAGGAAAGGCTCCAACAGCTCCAGAATCAATTTCTCGGCAACGACCTCTAAAAGTTATTTTAGAAACTGAAGCACAGGCGAAACACTTGCTAGAGTGCAAACCATCCTTACGGAGTCTGCATTGGCAAGTTTTTTTTCAGCCGCATTACGAGTTGAAAGAGCGGAGAAAGATGAGACAGCTAATAATAGAGCTGGAGAAACGGAGAACCAATGGTGAGACACATATCAAAATAAGAGAGGGACAAAAAGTTCAAGTCTAAAGGACATCTCTCTGGTCGAAGCCGGTAACAGTGATGGCCTAGCTGTCCCGCCACCGAAACCTAAGACATGCCCTCTTAAGTTGGTCGTTTTAAATGCTAGATCACTGATTAATAAAATGCCTCTGCTCCATACTCTGGTTTTCGTCAACCGCCTAGACATTGTTATGGTAACAGAGACATGGGCATCGGCGTGTGTAGCTGACTCTGAACTCTCTGTTCTAGGCTATGCATGCGTTCGGAACGATGGAAAAAATGGCCGTGGCGGAGGAAGCTGCATCTTTATAAGACAGCCACTTGTATTTCTCCCGTTGGACTTTCCACAATTCACAGCAGTGAAGGAGAGCTGCTGGCTACAAAGTGTTCTAAAAAACGAATACTCCTTACTTGTTGGCTGTGTTGATCGCCCACCTAATGCCAATGCAGACTACGATCATTGTTTCTCACAGGCATTTCATGCCGCAGCCGACTTGAATCTTAAGTATTGCTTGATTGCAGGCGATTTTAACCTTCCTGTCGTGCAATGGTTTCCACCATCCGGTCCTTCAAAGTTCGAGAACTTACTTGAAGCACTAGATATCGACAGGTGGGATCAGATAGTCAATTTTCCCACTCGAGGAGCAAACATACTCGACCTAATTTTTTGTAGGGGACGTGAACCACTTTCTGTGTCATCCTTAGACGCACTTGGGAGTTCAGACCATCTTGCAGTTGTTAGTGAACTAGAACTGGAGGCGGATGAAACATTTTCCCAAAAGTATAGTTTTTATCATGACTTCCGATCAGCAAACACGGCTGACCTACTGGCACATCTAAACGCTCTCGACTGGTCTAAATTTTTCCAATGTTTGGATGTAAATGTTTGTACCGATGCACTGTACAAAGTGTTGGATCCACTCATCCTCCACTTTGTCCCCCGTAAGAAAGTAATACATGTCAAGGATGAAGTATACCTTCCTCTGTCTTTCCCTCGTTTGCATCGGCAAAACGACACTTCCGTTCTTCCCTTGATCACACTGATCTTTGAGCAGGCTAAGAAGCTCTCCGAAGAAAAGCAGATAGCCGATGAGGCCCACTTTGCTGAAAATCCTTCGCTTAATTTTGCGAAACTCTTTTTGTGTACAGTAAAAGCGCAGAGGAAATCGCAACACACCATACTTCAAGATGCTTAAGGAAACCCCATAGCTGACGCTAAGTTGACCGCCGATAGCTTCAATGCGTTCCTATCCAAAACGTTTAGTGAAAGCTTGTTCACTGCACCTCCGGCTATCTGGGCTTGGACGTGTGCCGTACTCGAAAGCATAAGTTTTACCCGCTGGAATGTGACTGTAGCCATTCGTCGTTATCGTCAATCTTATAGTCCAGGACCAGATGGCGTCCCAGTTAGCCTTTTCAAAGCTGAAGCGAATGATATTGTTCCGTCTTTTCTTTGTAAGGTATTTAACCTTGCTCTTGAGAGCGAAACCTTCCCTTCGTTGTGGAAGGAATTGCACATAATGCCTTTTCGCACGCATGGCCGATCGACGTCATTCGACAACTTTAGGCCAATTAATACACTTCCCGCAGCCTCGAAGATCTTGGAGACCTTAATCAAATAAAAGATTATGCGTCACTTGACAGGGGACAACCTGCTCAAAACAGCTCAACATGGCATTCTCGAGAAACGATCTTGTGACACCTGTCAGCTCTCTTTCTTTGATTATGTGCTGCAAATCTAGAGACAGCGGTTTTGCCACTTATAGCGTCTATTTTGATTTTACTAAGGCCTTTGATCGGGTCGATCATAACCTCCTACTTCTGAAACTGGCCTCCTTCGGTATAGGTAGCAAGCCTCTGAATTTCATATCTTCCTATCTGGATGCTCGCATACAACGAGTAAAAATTTCCAATGTGATCTCCATCCCCACGCATGTGAGGAGTGGAGTTATACAGGGAAGTTTACTGGTTCCGCTCCTCTTTTGCCTGTTTGTCAGTGACTATTCAGATTGTTTTCAGTATGGCTGATGATTAAAAAGTCGCTTATCGATGTAAACCGGCAGATCGCAACATCGTGCTCGAGCTGATAAAAAAGGATCTTCAGGCCTTCGCCCAGTGGTGTTGCACATGGTGCCTCACCCTTTCATGGCACAAATGTTCCTTTATGGTTGTTGGCGACGATCATCAACCGAAATTAAGCATTGACGGCCACGAACTAAATGTCCCAGGAGTTATCAAGGATTTGGGCATATCCTACTGTAATAGTCTCAATTTGTCAGAGCACTGTGCCCTGATAGTCTCGAAAGCACGCCAAACCATTGGATTTATCCTTAGAAATTTTAAGACTATCAAGGTTAGAACTAGCCTTCATAATATGTACGTGAGACCTAGTATTGAATACTGCTCGCCCCTATTCAGTCTTCTGCGCACTAGTGAACGGAAGAAAATAGAATCGGTGCAGCACTTCTTCACTAGAAGAGTTTTCACTACAGAACATTGTAACTTAACCTACCTACAAAGGTGCGAACTTATAAAGCTGGATCCCCTATGGCTTCGTCGATTGCAGAAGGGTCTATTTTTACTGTTAAAACTTTTTAGTGGTCAAACCTTTAATCCTCTAAGTACAATAAGGCAACTTGAGCACTCTCGACGCGCCAGTCATCGAGACGTATTTTTATTTCTTACTATTGCACGTACAGTTATGTACCGGCAATTCTTTTCAGTAAATGCCATATCAATCTGGAATAAGCTGCCCAAAAGTATTAAAACCCAGCTAAACTACCCAATGTTTAAGAGAGCTATAACTAGTTTTCTACATTCAGGACAACTTTCCCGAATTTTGGGTGCTGACTCGGTGGAATCTCTCTTTCTCTCTGATGGCGTTCGTGGACTTTGAACCATGCCAGGCGTCATTTTGAAGATAATGCTGCTGAAGCAGCAGCCCTCAGTCTGCTAACCCTTCAGCCGATAGTGCGCAACTTTTGCCGACAATTATTGAAGGAAGACTGAGAACACTGTGTTCTTGTGCCAACCCTCTCCGTGTGGAACTAATGTCCTTAAACGATATGAAGCATTTCTCCTGCTGATGAGTCAACTCAGCTGACAACTGTATATATATTCCGTTTGTATCATACCTTTGAAGGCAGGTGTTTTTGACTTGAAACAAACTCCCTATCTCGCCCAGTATTGACAAAACAAAAAACCTGAAACAAAACCAATACTAGCTGCACCATAAGGAGTTTGTTTTAGGTTTTTTCCGGTCTTCGAGGTGTTGGAAGGCGCCCAAGAGGTGCATTACCAACTCTTTACAATTTCCTGTAAACTAGCATAATAAACATATGATATTATTATTATCCTAATATTTGAGGCTCTTCCTAAGTTAGTAAAAGAGGTCTCTTAATATTTTTTTACATTTTCCCCTGCTGAGTCAAGCATCATTTCCCAATGATCCAGACTGTTAGGATGGTAGCCTGACCAAAGTCTAGCAACCTTGTTGGCTCTCCTTAGGCCTTGAACCTGCCGCTGACGCCACAATGATTCCTTGTTCAATAGCGTTCTCGGGACAGGCCGCGCGAGATGACCTTAGGCCGCATGCATGCACGCATGCACGCACGCAGGAACGCAGGAACGCACATGGGCCCCAGGCTTAACTAGTCGCATGACGCTATCCCAGGTCGGCCAACCGGGGCACAAGAGAATGCGCAGACAATCTCTCATAAGCCATTGCCACCCCTGACAAAGGGAGCTTGCAACCGCAGACACATGTTGACGCCAGTCCGCTCCCAATGTCGGGTTTACCCCGAGACGGGGCAAAGTGTTGCAGCCACACCAGATAGGGAGGACGCTGATGATGCAGCCTGAGCGGGGCAACAACCCAGCAAGACAGGACCTTAGGGCTTTGTACGCAATAAACCCTCCTCCGGTGGATTCCAGAATTATGCCCTTCTTATTATGTTCTTCCTTAGGGATTCCAAAGGGCGTAATTCAACGCTAACACACATCAGATGTCATCGTTACAGAGCATTTACGATGCCCAACCCGCCGTTTTTACACAAACTCTTCGCCTTTTTGCAATTCCGACGGTGGTTTTCGTGGTCACTCTTGATGATCATTGTGGTTCTATACGTTGTCGCCAACTTTTCGGTAGACTTGGCTTGGTACACTCAGTTTACAACTTATTATTTCGCAGAAATTGTTCCTGCGTGATGACGAACTATCTGAGACGTAGCCGATACCATCTGGAATTAACATTGCGATTCTCCTACTCCTACGTTCGTTTCTGTCCATGTGGATAACCTGAAATCCTTCCAGTCTGACAACTGACTTCTGCATCTGTTATCTGTTCATTTAGCCATGCTTGGCACGAACTTTGAAATTGTTTGCAAATTTCAAGTCTCACTATCATTATTGTAACAACCCAAGAGACTTAATGATTGTTTAAGTACACCAAGTTCGGCACTTTTGGCGCAAACCCAGGATGGAGGTGATGTGATTGCCTGTCTGCGAAGATGTCGGTGCCCATCTCCCTTCACAACCACTGACTCCCCACCCCACAACTAGTCACCGTCGTACTTGTATCGTTTCCTCTCGCATTATGTCAGCACTTCCTTGTCCCTCCCCTGCAGTTGCCCCCAGTGCTGGGCTCCCCACCGGTGATTGAACGGACATGAGAGAACACCCCCACTCCAGATGGGACATTTATCCGCGTAACGCATTTCCTTACTGAACATTATATATCATCCATGTACGTATACATTGATATCGAGTAGAGTAGATTCTGTTCATTTCTTCGATATTTTGTCATAATCTTTCCGTTCGTATGTTTGGTCTGGCGTTTATCAAATCTGTTCGCCGCTCCAAATGACCGAAACATCTTCAGGTCTCTTATCATTCCGTGTGTGTGCCAACCTCGACATCCTCGGTTCGTAACAGTATCAGTATATTGAGGGATATGTAGGAAAATTTCCTTTGAGTGCCCTCGAGCTTACGTGTTTTTAGTCTCTATCTCAGTATAGAAGACACGCTTCTAGGAAATTATTAAAGAATTGAAGATATATTTCCAAGGTTTGGAATTTTCTACGTGAAAATCTTAATCCGGTCGCTCTGAAAAGTTTCTCCACTGTGAATTATTTCCAAAGTTTGAAAATTGCTTCTTGAACGTGTCGATTTTGTGAAAAAATCCTCGGCGCACAAAATTCTGCACATCTCCGAATTTCACGCCGAGGCTGAGTCCTTATACAAACTTATATCACTTAACTTCGGAATATATAAAGTCCTTGTGATCCGTCTCCTTCCCAAACACACAACTTTTGGACTTTGAAAAGGGACCCCTGGTATCTGAGGTGGTTATGTTTATATCAATTTTTTTCCAAACATGTCTATTTCTTTCTCCTTTGAGTGATATTTGCAACGATGTTTCGTCCACTTCTCTGCCCAGTCATCCTTGCCGTTTTCTCCATTCTCCGTTTTACAACCCTGACGATAGGCTTCATGGTCTTTAGTCATGCTCGTGGCGGTTCTGCTATTTTCGCCAGCTCATCGCTAAACTCCGCGGTCTACAAGGTCAAATCTCCGGCGTTTCGTTGATGATCAGGTGACTTCTGCGGTTCCCTCATCTTCCTGACTATGTTGTCCGCGATGGCCTCCTCCAGTCTCATCTCCCTGATGGTTGATCATGAAGCCAGTTGGGCGGTGTAACAATGGTGAATAACAGCCTCTGCTGTTATATGATTTCTTCAATTACAAGAAGCGTTTCCAATCCCTCATTCGTTCTCATCAACAGTTCTGTCTCATTTGCACTACAATAAATCCTTTCAACCAACCCCCTTATTTTTAGAAGCAGTTTTTTCTCCTACGTTTTGTTTTTTTTAAGCGGGGGTTCACTGAACTCCGCCCCAGCTTAAATGGTAGGAGTTTATTTTCATTGCTTCCTCCTTAGTTCACCATGCGTTGACTACTATTTTAAAACGACGATATGTTGGTGAATATGAATTAATCTACCAACACTTGTAAACGCTCCCGCTGTATCTGAAGTTTTTTCATGGAGAGCAGCATTTATCAACTTTGTATTTATTTTTCCACAGCACTTAGTTTGAAATGACGAGGCCCTCCGGGCCTAAAATATAAAATTTATTTATTTATATACCCTTATCCTAATATTGTCATAATATTGAGAATAAAACTGAATCTCACGTTAGGACTCTTGCGTTAGGATAAACGTGACTCTCACGTTATTCCTAAGGCAATTTTATTACCAAACACATTTCATTGTATCTGTCAGGAACTCAATATTTTACTCTGACTTGCTGTAACCTGCTTGTCTCAGTAAACTTGCACTATCTGGCCAATCGATCTTCTCTGCGCCTCACTCCTACGGGCTCTTTGGTTTGGATTCCGATTTAATTGGTAGTATCAGACGCAGGTTGTAACACAAAATTTTTTTACATAGCATGGAGAATAAAGATGCTACAAGTCCGTTAGCACGAAACGTTTCACCGCCGCCGGATCTCGAACCTGGGTCGCCAAATCTGGTTATTAGCGGTGTTAGCACCTCAGCCAGCCCGGCCACTTCGACATGGGCCCTTGACAACCATGTTAAGATACGACTAGAAAGAAACTGCCGATATGGCCACTTAGATAATTTTATAAATTCTCCACCTCCCGCCCAACGGCCAAGATTTCTACTACATTTATCGAAGTAAGACTGTGAGGACTTCGTCCTTCGCCAGAAGTTTTCGGAGATGAAGGAGTAACTTTACAACGAGATAAATAAACTGAAACAAGAGATAGCCTATCTAGAAACGCATATTTCTTATATAGCGGTTAAAACAGCCCTTGTTGGCCAAAAACCGGGGGTAAAAAAAGTACATATGTTCAGATAGCCTCGGCCGGTAAACCTGAAACTCGCATATCATCTGCCGAACCAAGGAAACCAGCGGACGTCTGACTCGATCGCAAAGACACTAAAATAAATCTGCAGTCCACGCCATCGTTACTCTGCTCAGGCAGCACTAATAATGACCTGCATTTTCGTCCTAGCTTCACATCGTTGCTCGATGCTGCAATAGAAAGCTATGATACAGAGGTCGATCAGATCATAAAGCCAAAAAGGCATAGGACTAGAAAGGCTCAAAAGTCTAAACGGGCTAGGGCTGTGCAGTCAGCTAACCCAAAAACTGGCACATCAGGACCCATCGAACCTAAATTACCGGATGCAGATGCCTGCTTGGTCGTAGCTCGTGAGCTCGCAACAGATGAACCAGTGAGTCACAAGCACAATATAGTTGTAAAAGGGGCTCCAGAGATAGTGTCAACAATTACACAATAACAAGTTGACGTTGATGTGGACTCGGGTTTTGACATGTCTGACGAAACACCTGAAAACTGCATATCGGATCATGTGTCAAGCCCACGGGCTACACTTTCATCACACGGCTTAAGCGACACTAGTAATTATCGGGATTTGCATCCTAGCGCCCCATATTTGCTCGACTCTGCACAAGAAAGCGATGACCAAGAGTTTGACAAAAACAAAACTCAAAAGAGGCATAAGCCCAAGAAAGCCAAATGGTTCGCGGGTTTGCACTCAGTTTACCCAATAGCCAGTACATCAGAACCGAGTGTACCAGATACAAGTGCTCCCTCGGCCGAAACACGTGAGCCCGCAACATATGCCCCATTGAGTCGCAAGCAGAAAATAGTTGTAAAGGGGGCCAGAGAGTCAGAGTCGTCAATTGCACAAGAACGAATTGACCATGACGTGGGTCTTATGAAAGTTTATGCCAAACCGTTGCTACAACCAGGCGGTCTTTCCGCATTCTTCAGGCATTTTGAATAGAAAAGGCTCCAACAGCTCCAGAATCAATGTCTCGGCCACGACCTCTAAAAGTTATTTTAGAAACTGAAGCACAGGCGAAACACTTGCTAGAGCGCAAACCATCCTTACGGAGTCTGCATTCGCAAGTTTTTTTTCAGCCACATTACGAGTTGAAAGAGCGGAGAAAGATGAGACAGCTAATAATAGAGCTGGAGAAACGGAGAACCAATGGTGAGACACATATCAAAATAAGAGAGGGACAAAAAGTTCAAGTCTAAAGGACATCTCTCTGGTCAAAGCCGGTAACAGTGACGGCCTGGCTGTTCCGCCACCGAAGCCTAAGACATGCCCTCTTAAGTTGGTCGTTTTAAATGCTAGATCACTGATTAATAAAATGCCTCTGCTCCATTCTCTGGTTTTCGTCAACCGCCTAGACATTTTTATGGTAACAGAGACATGGGCATCGGCGTGTGTAGCTGACTCTGAACTCTCTGTTCTAGGTTATGCATGCGTTCGGAACGATGGAAAAAATGGCCGTGGCGGAGGAAGCTGCATCTATATAAAGCAGCCACTTGCATTATTCCCGTTGGACTATCCACAATTCACAGCGGTGGAGGAGAGTTGCTGGCTACGAGTTGTTCTAAAAAACAAATACTCCTTACTTGTTGGCTGTGTTGATCGCCCACCTAATGTCAATGCAGACTACGATTTTTGTCTCTCGCAGGCATTTCATGCCGCAGCTGACTTGAATCTTAAGTATTGCTTGATTGCAGGCGATTATAACCTTCCTGACGTGCAATGGTTTCCACCATCCGGTCCTTCAAAGTTCGAGAAGTTATTTGAGGCAATAGATATCGACATGTGGGATCCGGTAGTCAATTTTCCCACTCGTGGAGCAAACATACTCGACCTAATTTTTTGTAGGGGACGTGAACCACTTTCTGTGTCATCCTTAGACGCACTTGGGAGTTCAGACCATCTTGCAGTTGTTAGTGAACTAGAACTGGAGGCGGATGAAACATTTTCCCAAAAGTATAGTTTTTATCATGACTTCCGATCAGCAAACACGGCTGACCTACTGGCACATCTAAACGCTCTCGACTGGTCTGCATTTTTCCAATGTTTGGATGTAAATTTTTTTACCGATGCACTGTACAAAGTGTTGGATTATCCACTTTGTCCCCCGTAAGAAATAAATACATGTCAAGGATGAAGTGTACCTTCCTCTGTCTTTCCGTCGTAGGCTGCGTAAACTCTCTCGTCGTTTGCATCGGCAGAACGACACTTCCGTTCTGCCCTTGATCACACTGATCTTTGAGCAGGCTAAGAAGTTCTCCGAAGAAAAGCAGAAAGCCGATGAGGCTCACCTCGCTGAAAATCCTTCCTTTAATGTTGCGAAACTCTTTTCGCGTACAGTAAAAGCGCAGAGGAAAACGCAACACCCTATACTTCAAGATGCTTTAGGAAACCCCATGGCTGTGTACTAGATGAGGCTGATTAGGCTTAGTTGTTCAATGCTTTCTTTGCAAAGCACTTTACGACAGAATCCGAACCGATCCCCTCATTTCCAACATACTCAGACAATACTCTCGGGAACATTGATTTTTCCATATAAATAATTTGTAAGCGCATAATTCGTCTAAAAACTCGCTCTGTTCGAAAACTAATGTTATCCCCAATTCAGTTATCAAAAGAGTGTCGACCATTCCCAAATTACTTAACCATATATTTTCAGTCTATCTCTAAAATGGTTTCTTTCCTGAAATTTGGAAGACATTCATTATTCTTTCATTCTTTAAATCAGGATCTCGTTCGGACATAAATAACTACCGCGGTGTTCATTAAAACCTCGGCCCTAGCTTAACTTCTGGATAAGATAATTTTTAATTAAATTCTCGACTCTTGCCTAAATATAAGCTTTTAAGCGACTCGCAACATGGTTTTCTACCTGGAAGATCATGCAAGACATGTCATTTAGTTTTTCTTAACCACGTCACTTCCCTCCGTAACGAGCGGCAATCTGTGGTTGTTATCTACTTTGACCTGAGCAAAGCCTTCGACAAGGTACCGCACAGACGGCTTCTGGTAAAATTGGAAGCCACTGGCATCCATCCCTCTCTACTTGACTTCATCGGTTCCTACTGTTCTAACTGCAGCCAGCAGGACCTAGTAGATAATAGTTACTCCACTTCTCAGCTGATCACGAGTGGGGTTTTTCAAGGCACTGTCTTGGGTCCTTTACTTCTCATTCTATGCATAAACGAAATTTTGACTGTTCTAAAAATTCACACAATCTCATTTATGCAGACGACCTCAAATGCATATACTCATTTTCCAAGGACATGGCAAGTATATGCGTTGATAAACTAAAAATGGACCTACTTACACTCTCACTTTGAAGTGCATAGTTGTTCAAGACGAGTCAAACGGAACTACAGGTAAGGTATTACATAAGTTCTTCAATAAATCATAAAAACAACATTTTCATACAAGGTGCTCCTGAGTCCACGTTTGACAGTCCAACGGAACGAGTTGCACACGACTATGATCGAATACACGAATACGTCAGCGCTGTCCTAAGAAATGGGGAACCTATACCGTAAATAAAGCCTACCTTCTGGGTAAAGCAGACCTAGGCCGCGACCTACAAACAAACAAATAATAATAATAAGGTTTATTTGTAAAGCACATCTTTGGCGCCGTCAAAAAACCCCGGAAGGCAGGAAAAAACCTAACCCAAACCTCTTCTTTCGCAGTGACCATTGTATTTGTTTTGGTCTTTTGCTAGACCAAAAGTGTGCGAAATAAAGAGTTTGTTTTAAGTGAAAAAAACCTGACTTCTAGGAAACATATCAAGGAAAACATGAAATAAAATAACTTTACATTGTGGGTGTTACGGTTTTATAGTAAGAATACTTGGGGTCTGGAAAAACTGTAATCTCCTTTAACTGAGGTATACTTAGCCGCGGTCAGTTTGAAAGTGAAAAAATCAGCTGATAATAAATATAAATAAATAAATAAATTTTATATTTTAGGCCCGGAGGGCCTCATCATTGCTAACTTAGTGCTGTGGAAAAATAAATACACAGTTGATAAATGCTGCTCTCCATGAAACAACCACATAGACAGCGGGAGCGTTTAGTAGTGTTGGTAGATAAATTCGTCATATCGTCATTTTAAAATAGTAGTCAACGCATGGTGAACTAAGAAGGAAGCAGTGAAAAAAAACTCCTGCCATTTAAGCTGGGGCGGAGTTCATCGAACCCCTGCTTAAAAAAAACAAAACGTAGGAGAAAAAAACTGCTTCAAAAAAGTTAAGGGGTTTGGTTGAGAGGATTGATTGTAGTGCAAATGAGACAGGACTGTTGATGAGAACGAATGAGGGTGGGAAACGCTTCTTGTGATTGGAGACATCATATAATAGCAGAGGCTGTCTTTCACCATTGTTACACCGCCCGACTGGCTTCATGATCAACCATCAGGGAGATGAGACCGGAGGAGACCATCGCGAACAACAGAGTCAGGAAAGATGAGGGAACGGCAGAGGTCACCTGATCATCAACGAAACGTCCGAGCTGTGACCTTGTAGACTGCGGAGTTTAGCGACGAGCTGGCGAAAATAGCAGAACCGCCACGAGCATGACTAAGGACCATGAAGCCTATCGTCAGGGTAGTAAAACGGAGAATAGAGAAAACGGCAATGATGACTGGACAGAGAAGTGGACGAAACATCGTTGTAAATATCACTGAAAGAATGAAGAAATAGACATGTATGGAAAAAATTTGATATAAACATAACAACCTCAGATACCAGGGGGACCCTTTTCAAAGTCCAAAAGTTGTGCGTTTGGGAAGGAGACGGATAACAAGGACTTTATATCTTCTGAAGTTAAGTGTTTACGTAATTTGACTTTAAAACCTGCTAAGTTAGACGACAGCCTAATTTCGAGGGGAATATTATTCCAGAGGAAGGCATATTTGGAGGCAAAGAAGTGAGAATGGTTCGAAGTGGAGCTTAAGGGGGGTGCAATAATCCTGGAGGAATTACGGGTTGCATAAGGTCTATCTGCGGGAATGAGAGCATTGATTCGTGGAAGGTTAGGGGTAGAGTTAACGCGAAAGAGGAAACAGAGGCCCGCTTCGAGTCTTCTGACCCAAAGAAATGTCATGTTCGCTAACTGACATCTCTCCGTATAAGAAAGCGTGGATCGAGGAAGAGCGAATATTTTGCGAGTAAATACCCTCTGTACATTTTCAATCTTACTGCGGTCTGAAGCATTCATTAGACCAAAGAGGGGACAGCAGTATTCTAGGATGGGTAGAACATACATGCGATAAAGTTTTACCTTTATTTCCAGCAGGAAGAAATTGTGTGATATAAAACCACATATCTGTGCAGCCTTCGCAGATATTCGATCGGCATGAGGCGACAATGCTAGTTTATTTGTGTAGCTTAGACCTAAGTCTTTTATAGTGGATCGTTCTAAAAGTGGAGTATTTTGGAAGACTAGGGGACGAGGAAGCTTGGCGGGACCAAAACACATGAAACTACACTTGGATGGAGAGAATTCCATCTGCCAGGTAGCACTCCAACGTGAGAGTGTAAGTAGGTCCGCATTTATTTTATCAACGCATATGCTTGCCGTGTCCTTAGAAAACGAGTATATGCATTTTAGGTCGTCTGCATAAATGAGAGTGTGTGAATTTTTTAGAACAGTCGAAATTTCGTTTATGTATAGAATGAAGAGTAATGGACCCAAGACAGTGCCTTGAAAAACGCCACTCGTGATCAGCTGAGAAGTGGAGTAACTATTACCTACTAGGACCTTCTGGCTCTGGTTAGACAAGTAGGAACCGATGAAGTCGAGGAGAGGGGGACGGATGCCAATGGCTTCCAATTTTACTAGAAGCCGTCTGTGCGGTACCTTGTCGAAGGCTTTGCTCAGGTCAAAGTAGATAACAACCACGGATTGCTGCTCGTTACGGAGGGAAGTGACGTGGTTAAGAAAAGCTAAATGACACGTCTCGCGTGATCTTCCGGGTAGAAAACCATGCTGCGAGTCACTTAAAAGCTTATTTTTTAGGCAAAAATCGAGAATTTGATTAAAAATTATCTTCTCCAGAAGTTTAGCTAGGGCCGGGGTTTTATGAACTCCGCGGTAGTTATTTATGTCTGAACGAGATCCTGATTTAAAGACTGGAAGAATAATTGATGTCTTCCAAGTGTCAGGAAAGTAACCATTTAGGACATAGACTGAAAATATATGGCTAAATAATTTGGGAAATGTCGACACTCTTTTGATAACTGAATTGGGGATACCATCAGTTCCGGAAGAGTGTGAGTTTTTTAGACAAATTTTCTGCTTACGAATTAATTCTATGGAGAAATCAATGTTTCCGAGAGTATTGTCTGAGTATGGTTAAAACGATGGGACCGGTTCGGATTCTGTCGTAAAATGCTTCGCAAAGAAAGCATTGAATAATTCAGCCTTATCAGACTCATCTAGTACAAATGTTTTGTTTTCATTAGGCAATGGGGGCATTTCAATTCATCGTTTTGCGAAGGCCCTACGACGAAACAGTTGTGCAACCGATTTTGCAGAGTTTGACTCGCTCAGGGCGCAAGATTCCCTGTGCTGGTCACGCGCAAGACGAATCTTTGACGCTAATTCAAAGATCTCTGCGATCCTTAGATGCACAGACAGCGAACTAGTAAATCTATCTTTCAGCTGCCTTCTCAATTTCTTTAGTCTGGGCAAAATAAAATGAGGGACGGTAGATTCTGGTGCGTAGGGTTTCACAATTTTAGTGGGCACAAATTCCAGAATTTTAGTAGAAACGACCGACATGAGTTCAGAAAGATATGCAGCGTCGTTAATGGAAGAGAAGCTCTGCCAATCTAATGAGTCAAGAAAATTGTTAATTGAGCTAATATCTGTGAGACCATACGCATGATAGGTACGACTAGCACTAGCCTTTTCCGTAGAAGGAAGCGGAAGGCAACAGTGAATTAATGTGTGATCACTTTGGAAGATGTCCTGCTTAAAATCAACGAAGAGAGGGGCAATACCATTTGTGAAAATCAGATCTAGGATATGATTCTGTCTTGTTGGAGAACTAACCAGTTGAGACCAGTTAGAAAAATTAATGGTATCTAGGAAAGGCTGAAATATAGGTGGACAATAGTTTGAAAGCCAGTCGATTTCAGGAAAATTAAAATCTCCAGAAATGATTTTAACTTCAAAAGTGGATTCTGAAATAAACTTAAATATTTCACACAAATTTGTATCTTCTTCAGATGAAGAGTTAGGAGGACTGTATACACATCCGATAATCGCCTTTTGCCGGGGCGACAGGATAATAGAGGCGAAACAGTAATTTCCAGAGAAGGACGTGCTATTTAGATAAAACGGAAAGTGCCTAAATGACGTTCTAATATAGAGAAGACAACCACCACCACGCTTATTAATGCGATCGTGATGATAGAAATCATAATCGTCTATGATAAGGGAGGAGTCAGAAATGATTGGATGGGTCCAAGATTCTGTTATGCATATAACATCAGGCATCGATTTCTGATAACTTGCCATCAAACAGATTGCCTAGTATTGACAAAACAGAACCAAGCTTCACCATGAAATCATTACAGTTTTGTAATGCAGATAAATCAATTTGCTTAGCTTTGATAATGGGCTGCATGTTGATATCAAGGCATTGACTAATAGGCATGGTCAGGCACCGCTTGGGTCTGGGAGCAGATATCTTACGATGAGCTATAATTTTCGTTCTCATAATTTTGATTAAAATCTGCTTTAAGTGTAGGATGATTTATAAAAATTCAGCCTATATGATTTTACCGCAGCTGGTTGTTAAAATCTCTTAAAATTGCTTAACAAACTGTATTAGTTATTCGTTCAGAAAAAAAAACAGTTGATAGGATTTTCAGATTATGACTTACGACAAATAATCAGAAGGAACTTAACAAATACTGTTGCTACTTTTTACTAAGCAATTTAAATTTATTTGAAAAATTGTATTCAATATTGGGAAACGACTCAGCCTTTGAAGGTCTCAAGAATATTCTGATCTTGACAACCACCACCACGCTTATCAATGCGATCGTGTCCATAGAGATCATATTCGTCTATGATAAGGGAGGAGTCAGAAATGATTGGATGGGTCCAAGATTCTGTTAAACATATAACATCGGGCGTCATCTCAAAAGCAATAGCTCGCAGATGAGCCATTTTATTAATAACAGACCAGGCATTAAGCAATATGACATCTAGTGTGTTTAGAGTGGCAGGGCTATGGCTATCGTTATTCATAAAAAAGAATTTGAAGGTGGGTAGGCAAACTGTAGGCCGTTATTATTTGTGGAATAAGTACCGACCGGTATGGAGCTGTTAGCGTACGCGTAGCCAATAATGGATGGCTGATATGGTCTGACATATCTAGGGACCTCGCTTTCTGGCAGGGAAAAATGAGGAGAGGATAAACCAAAATAAGCTTCTGGGGCGTTTGCGAGAAAGGGGGGGAGGCGAGAAGGCATGTAGAAGTTTGCAGGTTTGGGTGGTAGAGGATGGGTAAAGGAACTGATAGAGGGGAACGGTGACATAAACTTAGTGTTGGGGTCGATTGCGTAAGGACTAGTGGTCTTTATCAGTGAATGTCCTGTACGGCAACTCCGATTAGATTTTAAACTATACCAGTTTGGTTTACTGCTTTGCAAATTAAATTTGTTCATGGTTCGGGCCCGGCATGTTCAATAACGCAATTTACGGGGAAATAATATGACTCCCACGGTCAAGGGATCAGCTAGGTTGTGGTGGGGAATCGCTCGGCCTAAACGCTTTCGACGGTGTTGGCGACATTTTTGATGAGCTTGTTGTCGAGTTAGAGGCAGCGGAATTCATCGATCGTTGGACAGAGAATGTATTTAGACTAGTATTAATCGTAGTAGATGATGGATCGCCGGGGATTGACGGTCCCGACATCAAGAGAAATGGGCTAACTGGTGCACTGATGTTTATGGGCCTATGATTAGACATTCGGGAGGTAGGGAAAGCAGTTGTGCTGACAGTTACGGGACTATGAATAGAAATCTGGGAGGCAGGGATAACGGGAGTAGTGACGTAAGTGAGTCTATGACCAGATATCCGGGGTGGAGGATTAGCGAGTGCATTTACCCTATCGGGACTACGAACAGATTTAGGAATAGTAGGCTGAGAAGTCATTGGTCTATTGGACTGGAGAGCCGTATTTCTTCGCTCCATTGGTGTAAGATCTCGACAGAGGAAACTTTTAGTCATTTCTAAATATCGGGAAATGCGACCTCGTTGAGCAAAGATTGAGTCCACCTCGATCGGTGAAAACAATTTAACTAGGAAGGGCGGGTTTTTACTACGCGGTTGGAGGCGCATTGCTTCCGCAATTTCGTAGTTAAAACCACCCGAAAATAGAAAATCTTTTGCAATATATAAAGGGTGACTTAATATGGAGGCATTTTTAGTATAAAGTTAAAGTTTCGCTTTTGTCTACCAAAAGCTTCCATGGTTATGAGATGGACGAGGGAGTCTAACTGTTTACAATCTTGCGAGTGCACATCTGATAACATACCATCAAACAGATTGCCTAGTATTGACAAAAGAGTAACAAACCTCATCATGAAGTCATTACAGTTCTGTAATATAGATACATCAATTTGCTTAGCCTTGACAATGAGCTGCAGGTTGATATTAAGACATTGACTAGAAGGTGTGGTCTGGCACCGCTTGGGTCTGGGGGCAGATATCTTACGATAAGCTATAATTTTCGTTCTCATAATTTTGATGGAAATCCGATTTAACTATGAGAAGATAAAGAAAATTTCAGTCTTTATAATTTTACCACAGCTGGTTGTTAAAATCTGTAGTGGCTTTATCGCTACAAATATATAAAACGTCTTAGCAAATACGCGATGAAAACTTTCAAGGGTACACTAACTGCTAATAAAGGATTTACCAGACTATTCTAGTGGAAAAGTTGTAAAGTCCAGTAAAGAGATTGACGATGAAGATTAGAAATGATACAACTCACTTAGATCCTTCACGATCCTAGTCGGCAGTAGTCAAGTAGTCGACTTGCCAAAGGATAACTGTGCGAGGACTGGATCCAAGTTCGTTGGGCTGTGAGTTGCAAAATGGGGAGGAAACTCGTTAGCAACTTGTCGCTGGATTCTCCTGGAGCCCGAGAGTGATCACCAGATAGGTGTCGTTGAAGGGCAAAATAAACAGCGGCAGGTGAGGAGGGAATTGAGCTGTGGAGAGTGATTAGCAAGATAGTTGCTAGCACGCGTCAAAACCGAAAGTGTGAAAAAGTGTTGTATTTAGTTTTTACAAACTTGGTTATTGATAAATTTAAACAACACGTAAGTAGGGCCAAGAGCCCACAAATCCCTTCAAATTGTTTAACAAACTGTATTAGTTATAATGTTCAGCAAAAACCAGTTGATATGATTTTTAGATTATGACTTACGACAAATAATCAGAGTAAAATTAACGAATAATGTAGCAATTTTGTAAATAGCACTTTAAATTTATTTGAAAAGTTTATTCAATATTGGGAAACGACTCAGCCTTTGAAGGTGTTGAGAATAGTCTGATCTTGACGATTTCTGTTACTAGGCCACAAATTTGTTGGATTGAAGTCGTTGCGTTCAGTTTGAGGAGGTTGCGTCACGGTCGAATTGGTTAGAAAACAAAATCTTCTTAAATTCCGACTTCAAAAGATCGTCCACGAAAAAAAATTAATTCCAGAGACTGAGGAAATAATTCTATACACACGGTTCATCCACAATATACTAGATCGTAATTGATGTGGTATATCTATTTAGAAATATCCTAAGAGGAGAGAGGGAAATATCGTTTGTGACCTTGTAGGGCATTAAAGACTTTTTTGTAGGTTTTATTGCTCTAAGAAACACATCAGCTCTCGCCTTACTAAATTTTCCATCGTTTTGCAACAGATCAAAGTAAGGCTGATTGTTCATTACTTGTTTGTGGAAACCTTTTGTGCCGCCTTTATACAACGGTAAGACCCTTGCAGATTTTGAAATGGCGGGTAAGTAAGTCTTATGAAGGGTTAACGGTAGGAGTTGACGGTATACAGCATTTTTATGGCCCTTATTCTGAGTGAAAAATGCTTTGCCTTATGCATATGCTGTATATTTCCTGAAAGTTACGAAAACAAAATAATTAGCTTGTATTTGTTTGAGTGTACCCTGCGACCTCATTTTAATTGTCTTGTTGGTTGCCAGATAGGTAGTTTAGTCCGGCGCTGAGTGTGTATGCTTTGTATGGTGAATTCGGAGTCTCTCAGTAATACACGTTAACCAGCTAATTAAAGGCCGCATGCGGTCTGCTCCTTTCATGGCCGTGCATACTTTAGGCCTTCTTGTTGTCATTAGTGTCGTATATGTGTCATGGAATCCGACAGTTCTTTTCAACTGGCACCCGATTCTCATGATTGTTGGCATATTTGTTCTCATTCTTCAAGGGGTTGTTGTATACAACACGGACAGTTCACTGCTAACTAATTCTCTTCCAAAGAAAAAGGTGATTTTTTCTTTAGACTTAATTGTGTTGGAAAACTGAGTTGATGCAGGTACCTTCAGCTACACCGCTGTAGGAAATGTTT
>JAYGXS010000742.1:0-20276 GCA_036362985.1 Ligula intestinalis
CCTACTTAAAATTTGTAAGTAAACGGTGATTCCCGTGGGTAGTTCAAAAGGCAATTTTGCCTAGTTTGTCGATCTTAGTAGTTATGGGATATGTTTGCCTTCGGAGAACAGTTCTGCATTCCAATGCCACCATAAAATCCTTGCAAGATCGATGGATGGCGTGTAGAAAACCAGAAGTTTACAGGCAATTCAACCTACTTTAAAATTTAAGTAGGTAGCTATAATACATAAGGTCCTAAATAAGGCAGCTAGAGACAACCTCACCTTTTTGTACTCCGAGTGCGTTGTATGCCCTCTACTACTGTTCGTTCTTGTCATATAGGCAGCAGAGAATCAAACCACCTTCTTTATGCCTACTTGCAATTTATCTGACAAGTTGCCGCCCAGTGCATTTGGAACTCGATCTCATAGGATTTGAATCTAAGGCGTGGGAAATTGTTAATTATCTCGCAGTTAGTAGATTTTTATTCAGTTTACTTCATTATCTTCGACGGTTTGGTGTGGGAACCTCATTTGCTGTTACTTTATGAGGTGTAGCGAATATTATTTGCAGTAGCTCTGGTGTTTCCTGGTGTGAAAATAGGATGGAATGAACCCAGGTTTTAATTGAAGACTAACATTTAACTGATGATTGGCGAGACAGCTAAACGTTTGGGGTAACAACTCTTCCGCCTTTCAAATAGATCTGAAAAACTGAGGATGATAAGCTGGAGATTTATTATGCGGGCTTTGAAGTGAGAAGGAAACTGAATTGAGGGAAATGGAGGAGAATTGCCCTAAAAACAATTCTTTTTAAACACAGAAACCCAATTTCGAAAAAGGTAGTTTAGGTAGTGAACCTAATTTATGCCATGCCCCAGCATTCTCTCGTACGGAACGGGTGTTATTAGGGGTTATTTAAGTTGGAAAATAGAATAAGCAGTGAAAGAAAGTTATAGAATTAACTGTATAGTGATAAGCCATATTTTGTGTTTTTAATCAGTGCGGCACCGACGACACGGTACATAATTATGCTGGAATGTACTTAAAAGCTAATATATGCACTTCAGCTATTAATCCCATTGGTTCCTGAGCTGCCAAAAACTTCCACCTGCCTGTTTGTTCAAATTTATCGTATTTATCAAATAATATTTTTGCAAATTTTTCGATTTACGTGCCCTAATCTGTGACTATATAGCGGCCACTGTAAACAAATTCAACTACATTTTAGCACTTCATATTTTTTAAAATTTCCTTGACCATCTGTCGTATTTTTCCATCCCCAAAACCACTAATAGCACTAGTCCCGCACGGCAAGGCCGGAGCTTGGAGTTTATAAGGTCCACTACTTAAACTACTTTTGCCCCAACTTCTAGCACAAAGCACTTAACGGCAGGATACCTACAAATCAGTCGTGTTTAATGTAAATCAGGTAGCAAGGTTCTGTTCTATGCAATATAGATTCCGCCAACGCGCCATTTAGAAACAGAACGGACAAAAGGCAACCGTTTATGCCACTCTGTGGCTTAGAGTTTATCTTCTACTCACTGGAATAATATTGTTGGTTTTCTGTCGTTTCGAACAGCTGGTGTGGCCGTCATTTGTCGAACCCAATACTGAATTCAGTCGACCAGCAAGCTTAGAGTTTCGGCTGTACGTGTTGTCCTTGAGATAATCGATTTTCCTCCGTTCGCTGTTTGGGCCTGCGTGTGGATTTTGGCTTGCTGTGATGGGAATTGGTGTTCTGTTGCGTCCTCACGGTAGAGGATGCTGGTACACCCGCTCCATATTCCGGCAGTTTCGTCGCAGGGCCATCTTCGTCTGCAAATGCTGCCTCCGGTTTGACCGTGTCTTGTCCTTTTCTTTCGTAATGGCGTAGGGCTTTGTAGACCTAATGGAGGTCCAGATGCCTTTTGACAGAATTAGCCTCCGAGTACCATACCTCAAGCGTCAACCTTTTAGATTTTGAGGCTCCTTTGCCTACGATGGTCGTTCCAAGAATATTGAAGTCGTGGCCAGTCTCTCCGTTATGTGTTGCAAGCTGCGGTGAATAGAAGATGAACTCTAATTCTTATCCCGAAATTCAGGCATTTTCAAGTATTAACACTATGGTTTATTTTAAATTTTACGACAGAACCTAAAATTAATCAAATGTGGGGAAAAATTTCCCAATATAATTTTGAGGAACATCAGAAAAAAAGCTGACCAACTTTCTCAAATTTTACTTTAACGTTACCCCCTAACTGTAGCAGATATTCGTCAGCTGAATGTCTAATTATCTAATGGTACACCACTTGGTGTTACATGTGATTGGATGGTTTTGATTGATAAGTAAGGAATGACCATTCCAGTTTTCCTCGTTGTCGGTACGGTTTATCTGCCTACAATACAAACCGCTTTGGGCCTGCTTGCCGCCGGGTTCATGAACGGAATGGGCGGACTCCGTAACCAATCGGTCAACTCTCCTTCGCCAACATCGACAATATATGCTTAAAAGTGATGTTATTTTAATATCAAATGATATAGAGGTTCTGTTGACCCATCTGTGAAGATATCGTGGCCTCGGTGATTTTGAACTCACACAACAGGGTAAGCTTTTGTACAGCCAACGCTCTACCATTGACCAACGAAGGCAAGCCGAAGCCTTGAGTTAACTCACACCAGGGCCGATTTACCCGCCCAGCCTACTGCTCGTGTGAAATCCACCATTACGGGGACAGCGCGGGATGTACAAAACCCACCCTGCTATATGGGTCCGTATCCTATCAAAGCTACCGACTTTTTCAAAATCGAGCCAACGGCACTGTAGCGGTGCTGCTGCCCACCACCTCCAAACGCGAGATGCCGCAAACGTGGTCTCACGGCGGGGATAACCTTGGCCGCCCAGTCCCTCAACCCAGCGCGCTGGCCGAGGTCTGAATGCAAGGCGTGACCTTTACCCTGGGGTGCACACACGCACCCGAGGCAATCGGACGAATGAGCGTCCTCAAATCCTCTGCGGCCCTTGTAACAATTACTGCTGCTTAGCCGGACTTGGGACGCAGCTAGTTTCCTAGCTGGTCGTGCTTTCTAAGTCATACTTCTTCCTCCGTCTATTCTCCGTTCCTTTCTGCACAAAAGAAACTATTCCTTCTATTCTGGCCTCCACCGACTTCTTCTTTCCTAAGGAACCGGACCCGGGAGATTCTAGGCGTAGGGGTTAACCTCTTAACCTTAAATCTTATAGAACTATTCAAAACTGTTATAGATAGAGATTATTTACTTAAATTTACCACGCCCGAGGGGCTCTGTATGACTTATTTTAGGCGAGATGACCAGGGAATCCTGCATGCATTGTTAGCGGATCCAATTTCCTCTGAGGTCAACTGCGCTACTTTTAATATGTTTCAGATGAAAGCCACCAGGTAGACTTAATCCCGGAGAATCTTATGTGTATTACCGCCATCATGTCATAGAATTATTCTTCTGAATTTTAATGAGTCCTTCGGAACTGCACGCCCAGTCTCGGTCTTCCGTATCTGCGACTAACGGGCATCTGCACCGACAAAAGCGCTTGTGTTGCAATCAATGCTACCAGGGTTCCGCAACACTGATAGATAGATTTTGGTTCTGGCGCACTTACTGCTCCATAGCGCATAGTGCTCGCTTTTAAACGGATACGCTACTAATCACACCTTGGTGTGATGTATTGACATGCGCTTGTCAAAAAACTATCTCCCGCGGCAACCTGTGTGCACTGATCCCGCTCAAGAAAGTGCACACTGGCAGACAGCTTTTAATGCCAACAGTTTATGCGCGCGGCGATGGCATGCCACTGCTGCTGTTGCGGAGCGCTATTGCAGCCTTTGGGTCTAGTTTGTTGCAGGTCTGTCGCGCATGTGTGACCAGGAAGCTAACGAAAAACTCGTAGTTCTTCGTGAATTCAAACCAGTTTACGCAGCAAAGCATTGCTGACAAACAGCAGAGAAACTGGAATGGCCAGTTTTGAGCCATTAGCCATCATCAGCCAGCCAGACCTACCCCCAGGTACCGCTATCGCAGGGGGTTAATAAGTTAAACCCAGGCAACTGAGATCTTCAGACTATGGTTACTTAGTGGAAAAGAAAGCTTGGAAAGGTCAGAGTATTAGGAAGATTACATTGTGGACACAAAGGAAAGGAGAATAGATGGAAGCAGTCTAACTTGGGAGAACACGACCACCCAGGAGTTTGGCCGGGTCCCAAGTTTCAGTTTTACAGCAGTCAGGCCAGTAGACAGAGGGAGAGAGCGTTCATTGGCTAGGTCGGTCTGTGAGGGGTTGGATATCGTGTGGGTAGAAATCGACGTGGGCGGCCTTAGTCTCGTGCGCCAGTAAGTTTGGCGGCCGCCACGAGCTTGAGGTCTAGACGGATTGAGGTCACGACAGGAGGACCGGGCTTCGGGCAGGTGACAACCACTACACGGCGGCACGAGAGCCGCAAACTCGCAACCCGTTGGTTAGAAATTCGAACGTTCTAATCACTGCACCACGGACTCGTTGTCTTGCCGGTTCTGGTTACGAATATTGACACTAATTGAAGAAGGCTCAACAATCGCTGACGCAAATTCCTCGGCTTCCCGTTCATTGTCGAGCCCCGCCAGTATTCGCATAGTGACCAGTAGTGTAGACATGCAAACCCAAAGGAGTCTGAAATGACCCTTTCTGGTTGATTAAACTTCATGAGCCAGTCACACGCAATCCCAATTGATGCATAACCCAACACTACGGGGGCACAGACGTTTACCATTTCCTTTGCACTAAGTGGGACTACTAGACAGTGGGACACGTTTTACTCTCCGCCTCCGAACTTACTTTATAAAGAACTGATCTAAAGATTGTAGTGATCCGAGTACAACAACTGCTTTGACCCCTACACATCCCCGCAGACCTTACCATTAACTTTCTTTTAAAAGCTCTCGCGTATTCACTGCAAATTGATGGAGTGCTCTATTTAGCCAGAAAAAGAAGTTATTTTACAAGATAAATTTCCGCAGTGCATTGGGGAATGAGAGCCGCAGCACTGTCAGATTTGTGGCGGATGGCCCATTAATGCTGCCCTCCCCCCTCCTTCGTTCTGCAATGCCCGCAACCCCTAAATTCATTTGTCTTTGCAGGCCACTATTTCACTTGGTGACCTGAAGACCACTTGACCGATATTCATACTCACTAACGTGCTATATATAAGCGCAAACACGCGCGTCCAAATAGGCCTACGGGCCACTTGACTAAGCCACCCCTCGGCCGATGCAGCAAATACCTCCATAGGCAACATCCTCGCGGGCAATTGCAACATACCAATAACATACCACTTGAACTTGTTTCAAAACCCTACTTAAACAACTGTCATCACCCCACGCAACGCACAGTCGACACTCACAGGCCTGGCTGGACGCAGTCAGGACCAGCTCTGGCTTCGCCAGTGGCCACTGCCACCTAAGACTGCAACTGGGAGTTCTGTAAACCATAAATCCCTCATTCTGGTGACTTTTGACTTTTACCTCCAACCTGGGATTTGACCAAATAATTGTAGTGATCTAGGCACAACCACTAATTAGACCGCTACAGATCCCATTCGTCGAGAAAAAAAAGGCCAGTTGGAGTGGCTTTCGATCGCCCACAACTCACATTAATTTTCGCAGAATCCTTCATGTTGGGAAGAGCAGAACGCAAATGGACCCCATAAAACAAAGCAAATTAAACTAAGCATTCACAGATTTCGGTTTCGATGGATCTTCTAATAAAATGGACATGTATGTTCGTAATCGCCGTACATTGATATCGCGAAGTGGCCACGGCTTGATCTATAACAAGGCATGGTCTGTTCGGGCGTCAGGTTCGTGTATTAGCCTGGAGGTGCCTGGCTCAATTCCGCTTCTATATTCCGATACACGGTGATTTGTGCGACTGTAATTGCCAGATTTAGTGCATAGTACCTTGTCTCAAAATGACCAATGTTTCAATAAACACGCGTAACCTATTTATATTTTAGTATAACCCACGGCTCATGTGTAATCCCATAAAACAGTCTTTCTCTCTACCAAATAAGTTTAGTATACTGTCAATTAATTTTCTGTAGTTAATCCAATCATGCTCTGTAGGCCTGAACTCCCTGGTTGTGTGACGAGGTGATTATTATGCGCTCCATTCAGAAGCTTCTCCAAATTCCTTCACTTCCTATTCACTGAATCTGGGCTTCTCGATTTATTTTTGTGTGCGTAATTGATTCAACCCTATAAAAAAAGTCCTCATGCATCTATCTCGTGACTTTCTGCGTGGATAAAATAGTTTTAAAAATAAAATTTTTGGCGGCAAAAAGTCTCGCACAGCTTTCTCTTTTTAATTTCAAATTTTAGAAGTGACAGGGTAAACAGGAAAAGACGAAAAGCGTGACTCCAGCCTATAGCTCCAAGTGCTTCAAGGGTCTAACATTCACGCATTTGCGAACTTATGCGAGCTTTTTTATAGAGCGATTTATTATTTGTTAATTCAGCCTGAAGTGCAGTCATGTGACACCCACGAAAATATGAATGGGCTTCTGTCGTTGGAATCCTCCTTCTATACCAATGCGAATTATTCTCCATTTCCACGGCTTTTGGGACAATGGAATATGCTTCTGCAGTTTCGTGCTAACAATCCGAGGGTTGCGTGAGAGACTGGATAAAATAAGTCCCCGCATCCATCTAACAAGCATAAATGCATTTGCTTTTTTTACTCTTCACAGAAGTTAATCGAATTTAGCCTGCTCTGGTTGCCTTTCAACTTTTTGGACTAAGTCTATAAAGCTTAATTCCTACGTAATCAATCCAAATTGGTGATTAATTTCTGCGGATGCTAAAACACAACCATTTCAAAACTTGAACGTTGGAGTCCAACCGATAAGCAGAAGTGTTCGCAGTGACCGAATGTCGGAGAAGTAGGCTTCTGGGTTTCAATGGTTAGTTGTGCCGTCAATGTGGCATATCTTTCTATGTATAAATGCCATTTTGAAGACAGAACAGGCTATATCTAGTCATTTGGCAACGCCAGTGAGCTGTAGCGCCGTCCAACACCGCCGGTGCAAACTCTGCAAGCCGTCACGTGATCGCATATATAAGTCTCTCTCTGGAACAGCCAGTCACAGGTGCTATTGACTGCTGTTGGCCAAGCAGCTGATCAAGAGGGCAGTTACCTTTTTTCGCTTGACGTTTACGCATTCATGCCCAAACTACGCTAGGAGAGAGACGCACGTGCAGGCTCCGAATCAGCCGCGCGTCGGGTCTTCGGACCACTGTTAAGTTTCTGTGTACAAGAAACAACTCGTACCGGTATTTCTCCTCCTCTTCCTATACAGAGCTGGGCAAGATAATTGTGGTGCTCTGAGCATACCCCTGTCTTATACGGCTACAAGCCCGACTACTTTCCCCAAATAAATAATGAGCTATGTAATTAAAGTACTCGTAACAAGTGGGTAGTCTTGAATGTTTACTGTTTTCGACAAACTGACGGCCGGTCGCTTTTCGAGTGAATGTGCGTAAATGACCACTTTCGAGTAAATGTGTGTAACTAACCAATTTTGAATGTTTTACTGTGTGCATGCATTGCTTAATCACCGTGTTATCAAAAAGAATTTATAAGGCCTTTGTCCGTTTTTCCGGTATTAAAACTGAATTAGAAGTAGAAAAATAATGATAGGAAGACGAAGAAAAAGAAGAAGAAGAAGAAGAAGAAGAAGAAGAAGAAGAAGAAGAAGAAGTTGACTTAGCTCGCTCGATTGAAGTTCGTAACCCCATGAGACCTGATGAATAAATTTTGAGGTTACACTACACGACATACTGGCATCTAAAGTCCAGCGAAGTAGTTCTTCAGTATCCTACCATTGCAGGAAAAAGCAGTAAGCGTTTTGACTCACCGGTGGCTCCTCACCATTTCCATGTGCTTTCCCTAAGGTGCTCAGAATTTGAAGTTATTGCTTTGGAATTTCATCAGCTATTGACTGATAATATGGAATAAAATAGTTTGAACTACGGTTTATAGGCACAGACTGAAATGTGATATTGGTAATTGGGTCGTTGGACTTAGGCTCCCATGCTGATACCAGCATTACCTATGAAAGCAATTGTCTTGCGGTCCATAAAAGAAGCTACATTCAAACCCCTGTTCTACTGGGACTTTATATACTTTAATAACGATGGTATACTTAGGAAACAATTCGCTTATTTTAAATGGATGCCTGGTTGGCTTTGTGGAAATATGTTACAGACAATAAGACTAACACAAGGATTCGGATCCACTAGAGCACCAGAGTTGCGGAGGTCCAACGATCTACCTTATATGCTTACGTATAACCTGCCCAAAAGACAGTGAGTCAACGTGTTTTATAATCTTAGATATATCGATTTGTATAAAGAATTTCATGCGTATTCGAATATCAATGGTACAAATACCGTTTAAATGTAATATTTATGTTTTTGGACATTCTACCGGTAAAACAGAGATTCCTGGAAGGCCTTTTTCTGGCTTATTTGCCGCCATCAGCAGGAGACACCCAACTCCAGTGTAGTAGCGGAACTTGCCGCCACCCTCAAGTTTCGAACCCTCGTTTCTCCGGTCAGAGACCAACGCGCTAACCATCGAGCTTGTGGGCTCGTGGGTGCACGAACCACACGAGAACATCAAAAACAGGATGGTTGTGCCCTGTAACTGATCGGCGTTGGATTATCTACTAATATTTTGTGTTCTAAGCAAAATAAGGCAAGCAATAATACAGGTAAAAAACTTAAAATTGTAATACTGGCGTTGTAGCTGACATCGATAAAAGCGTTGGCTGCGTAAAGGCCTTCGATGCTAAGCGGGTTCTAATCCCGCCGACGCCGCGAGTTTTTTCACAATTGGGTCAACGTAATCAGGCGAAATCGGCCAACACCTCCCGTATGATCAAATAAGCAACGAGGCTGTATAGGATAAGATATACTTTTCCAATTGGTTGATATATTGACGATAAAAGCAGTTATTGTAGATCATTTATTTTTGGAAATTGAATAGATTTTCAAAATTTTCACTTAATTTCGACATCAGTGAATTATTATACTTTATCATTACTCGGATCCACGAGAAAGTTTAGACTTCATATTTAAACTTTCTTTACTTAACGGTTTTTGCACATTTCGTACTCACATCGAATTGCCGGGCTATCTAACCTTAAATCTTCCACCCCCATACGTTCACTCACATCCACGAACGGCCAAGGCAAAACGCGTATCATAGATTATAAACAGTTTTTGAAACCTGCAGCGTTAAGATTAGGAAGTTTTCAGTGTTAATACACAAGCATTTGCAAATAAAATCTACAAACTGACGTCACAAACTAGTCTGCGATGCGAAAAATTATTGGGCATTATTATGCGTTGCGTTAGCGAAAAAAATATGAATTCACGTGGATATCTGAAGAGTTACAGGCAGTTCGTATTCAAAAGCTTAACATTCTTATTCCTTTTCCAAATGCTTTTAAAAAGGAAATACCTATACAAAAAGGCATTAAAAATGAGCTTCCATTTTTGCTGACCTTTTCACGTTTGACTAATAATAAATACAAAGAAAAAGTAGTGAAGGACTAGTCAACGTTGTTTGTCAATAAAATAATTATTTTAAAATCATGGTGGCCAAGCTTTCTCCCAATGAAGTGGTTTTGGTTTTGTTGACAGGTATTTCGTGATGACGTTTGATCGCCACTCAAAGCACTGCATGACCACTAATATGTAAATTAAACACACACTGCTGATGAGTTGGAGCTCCTTGAACAGTCACTTTGCATAGATTATCATAAATATTGTGGAGTGTGATGGAAACTGAGTAAGAAAACTCCCTGAACAAAACTTGCAAGAGATATTTCTTTTAATGAATCACGACGGTCGCGTTCTTTCCGAAAATGCAGAAGGTATGTACATTTACGGCTTAGTTTCAACCCTGTCTAGAGAAGTCAGTCTTTATATAACTTTACCTTTTGCCTTATTTCCGTCTTTTCTTACCCAAAGTAATTAATATACGCCCCAAACTTGTTGCGTATTGAGCGCTTTAGCGTACCTACCTCTGCTGGTACTTATCAGTGCAATGTTATATAGTGTATTGTAAGTTGTACTGGTAACTCCAATTTCGCATGTTTTTCAGGCACTTAAAGAGCTGGCCAATTTAATGGACATCAGGCATACCTTGTCGATATAGAGGTCCCAGGTAATACACGAGACCCTGGGTCTGCGTTCCTCATCAATGTGTGTGGGCGTGCGTTTGTGTGCATGTGCGTCGATGGGACCCTTAAAGCTCGTCACAGTTTCTCGTTAGACCAGGTGCGGCAATATACCTCTAGAACAATTCCCAAGCCAGCTAATAGCTAGTGTTATAAAGGGCTTCAATCGACTTCAGCAAATTCGATGCTTCTTTGTGTATCATGAAGCTTAAATCACTTAGGAAAGAGGCTTTTATCCAGAATCTCAGCTTCTACAATGATAGCTTCATATTTGATCTCTCATGCCCTTTTTACAATCACTGCAAATGCCGACGAACGTATCTATCAACCAGTTCGTTCTTTAGCTCCATCTGTGATGGACATTTTATGTGTGGCTGAATTCACTATCCCACTTGGATCTCGCAGATAGGAAAAACTGTGCTGAGCAAGGTCGTTTCACATTCAATATCAATTCTACAACAGTTCCCGCGAGTAACTATCTCTGCAGGCGTTTGTCTATGCGACTTGTTCGAACTTCCAGAAACATATACCTTTCTCTAGTTTGTGCAATTAGGGGTTTGCCAGCTAGGTATTCGTCACAAGGTAATCTTATGCTTATTCTATATGTCCTAGTGACCTTTAGTACCCACAATACTTACTGGAAGGCGCAAGTGTGTACCTTGTTTAAAAAACGAGGAATGGGCGCCGTCTGTTACTAGCGTACTTCATGATCGTGAATGCAGTTCCATTATCGCGTGATTCCTACTTGTTGTGGTCACTTCAAATTTGCATTGTTGGGTTCATATTCGTAAAAACTGATTTCATTGAGGAGGTCAACCAGTACCTTTTTATATGGTCACTTTCTGGACGGCCGCAATTGCCTTCGGTTTAATTCAATGTTTACTCTGGGCAACCCCAGTGAGGGAAGGTAGTCTGTGAGAGATTTATGCTTGTTGGTTGGTTAATAGCCCTTGTTGGATCAGGAGTCCCCGTCGGAGTCCGAATTGGGAGAAGTTGGGAAACGAAGAAAAACCGCGACCTCAGCAGGCTTGAGCCAACGGTCCACGGGGGTGACTTGGGTGCCTGGCCGGGATCTGCAGGCCAACAGATGCTGGCAGTCATACAGAGAAACGCCGCTGTCGGGACAGCAGTCGGGTATGGACGGGTCGAGCTGGTGTTGGTACTATCGAAGGACCATTCAGTAGCCACTGTGTAGTTGGGCCAGAGTACAGCGAGTGACCCTCGGGAGTTGTAGTTCCGAGGCCGCAATCGCAGGTGGATAGACGCCCAAAAGGACCGGGGGATATTAACCTCGTTTCTCCTCGACAACGGCTTTCTGTTGAAGACGCTGGAAGCCTGTCTTAGTAGCAGAGCCATCAACGGGTAGATCCGAGAGAGCCGAGGTGACAGCTATCTTGTGGAGAGCTCCAATAGACGGCCAAACGTTGCGACTAGGCTCGGGAGCATGGCAACGATAGTGATTAGGATGGCCGGGTTGCAAACGCATCCACCAGAACTGGTAGCATAATAGTTAGTTGTAAGAGGCGACCGGCAGGACAGAAGCCTCCGCATGAAGGTGATCGATAGGTGACATTTTGTAGCAGCCCGTGATCGTGCCGAGGCGGCAGAGGCCGGAAGGACTGATCGTAAGAGACCAGACTGGTGCCGCATAGGTGAGATGCGGCTTGGCCTGCATTTTGCATGTGGTCGCCAACGTCTCTTTTGCGTAGCTCCAAGATGTGCCCACAAGAGCCTTGCGGACCTTGTTGCATCGGCTCACTTTGCTTGCGATCTCCATCGCATGGTCCGCGAATGTGAAGTTCGTATCTAAACGGACGCCAAAGAGCTTGGGCTTACGGACCAGCGGTAAAGACGCACCGTTAACGATGCTAGCCGGGTGACGTATGAACTCCTTCGGGTCCAGCGTGAAATTGATGACGGAGGACTTGGCTGTCGAGATCGTCAACCCGCGCTGAGTGGAGAAGTCCACGACATCAGGCGTGGACTCCGAAAGGAACTGCACAGCCTGATCAATGTGGTGGTGCTAGCAGAAGAAGATGACATCATCCGCATAAGATACTACTTCGCAGGTAGGTACCGCATGTATGTTTTGAACAGCATCAGACCGAGCACAAAGCCTTAAGGAACGCTGAAAGTCTGCTTACGGGATTTTGAAAGAGCGCCACGAAAAAGGACACGATCTTGGCGGGCATGGATGTAAGCCGCCAACCATCGGACTAGGCCAGTCGAGACGTTCAGTGAGACCAAGTCCTGCAGGAGCTGATTGTGGTGGACGCAGTTGAAAGCTCGTGACAGGTCAATTGAAACTGTCACGATCCGCGAAGCGGGTTTCTGTTGACTGAAGCTCTCGAGGATGGCGTTGATGAGCTCAAAAACCACCGTTGTTGTTCCATGACCCGATCTAAAACCATGCTGGTGGCTAGGTAGATCCGCTGAAGATGTCAGCATTGGGTGGAGGAGTCTTTCCAGAATCTTCGCCAGTGAACTAAGGAGGGCGATTGGGCGATACAAGGTCGCTAGACTGGGCTCCTTGCCAGTTTTGACCAGTGGGATAATGAAGGACTGGCGCCAGAAATCTACCATCGAAACGTTGAAAATGGCAGCCGGTATGGCGCAAATAGATAGGTGCCAAGCCATCTAGTCCTAAGGCTTTGGAGGTTTTCGTTTTCTTGATGGCAATGAGGATAGAATCGGTTGAGAAGGAAATGTCTGGAGGTGGGGCATTGTGGAGGAGGCGAAGCAGGGAGCAATGAATTTGTATGTTTTATTCCATCGGCCAGGGCTTCTCCCCGGGGATCGGTCGCCAAGCTGGAGCACCATAGGTTGTGGTGGGCATTGCATTCACCTAGCACCAAGCTGTCTCCAGAATGTAAGTAGGGAGCAATGGAGGCGGTGAAACTGGGAAGACAACTGGAGGTTGGAGGGATGTAGACGTTCATGACGGTTAGCGGCACCGGGCCAATGTCGAGGGAAATCGCCAATACCTCCGTGGGGTCGGCACCAAGCATGGGGAGCTGATGGTGGGCAATGGATTTGTCCACCAAGAAGGCCAAGCCTCCGCCTTTGTTGCGACTGTGGTCGCGGCGGACGATCTTAAAGTCGGCACAGGAAGTAACCTTAGTGGAGTTAGTCCACTTTGCCTCCTGGATAGCCGCTATGGCTATACTGTGCGAAAGCATTAAGGCGAGGAGCTGGTTGAGCTTGCCAAGTAAGCCGTTGGCGTTGAACTACAGAATCTTAAGACCAGGTGGGTTGGCAAGGTCGGAGACTTGAGGTAAATTTATGTTGAGAACCGGAAGGGCTGAAGGCGTAGGAGCAGGTGGAAGCACGAGACAACTGGGACACGTGAAGGCGGACTACTAATCGGCAGATTTGGCGAGGCCACTGCAGCAAAGATGGCGGCAACCATTGCAGGAGCCGCAACGTACAGACCAGTCGCGGCGGCCCTGGCGGACTTGGCAGAACTAGCAGTATCTTTAACTGTGTCTGTTTATGGTTTTTGCGTGTCCTAACTTTTGGCATAAGGCTTCACCTCCACGTATGCGTCCAAACTGAATTGTCTTCTTGCCGAGCATTGTGTGAAGCCTGGTCCGCTGATGGGAACTCAATTAATCGATTTGCCGCCGGCGTACAAAGCCCATAGCGCAATCACCTCCAGACTTGCGTCACTGGCAGCTGATTGAAATGTATGTCCCCCGCGTTTTGCTGATACTGTTACCTCTGAATATGAACTCCTGTAGGAGTTTGAAAGCTCAGGACAGCAAACCGATAGTTCTGGTGCTCAATCAACCTTTTTATTTTATCTTTTTACCGTTACTTCTGACTATAAACTCAACGAATCGATCTATCGACTTAGCACCGGCGTACAGAGCCCTACGCAGTCACTTAAAGACCTGCATCTTTGAAATTGGAGTGGTCTCTACCCTCCCATAATTCTGTGCGAGTTTGAAAGCAAACAGACATATCCGGTACTCGATCAGCTTTCTTCTTCTGTACTTGCATCTTAGAAAGGCTTGCAGGGTGTGTCGTCGATGCAGCGACCGGCAGGAAGTGCGCAAGCCGCAGCAACGAGTGCAACTGCTGCCTACGCTGCCGGTGCTGGTGCCTCCGCCGCTGGTGCATTCGCCTCCTCCACCTCTGCCGCTTCGCTCTCTGCCCTGAATAAGATCCCCGGCTGGCGGGGCACCCTCGTGCTGAGTCCTGATGGCGCGGTTCTCCAGTCCGCTGGCGAACTCATCAACAACACCGAGGAGTTGGGCAGCAAGTTTGCGGCGCTGGCGCATCGCGTTGGCCAGTTTTTTGCTCTTCAGCCCAACAAAGGCGATGGCTTCAAACGTCTCTCCAGTGGGTCTCTCTATACGCCTTCTGCCTCCCCCTCTTTGACCAGTAGCCTTTCAAGACAAAGGAGCTGAAGCGAAGTTTACCTAAAGTCTAGCATATATAAATAGCCAAGACATTAGTTGTGTTGGATTAGTGAGCGTTAGCATTTTTGCTTAACTTTCCATAAGTTTTCCTCGTTCCCGAACCGGTGGGGCTCAGAATTGTAGGAGTGAAGTAAATGAGTGTCTACAGCATTCGGAGCCTAACAGTTGTTGGGTGCGGTGTGGGGCAGCATTCAACTCTTAACATCCTCAATTTTAATCGGTCCTAGTTCGCCGTGTAATGTAGCATGAGATCGTGAGGACCCAGGCACAAAAAAGGGATTCAGACCTGCGCTCTAATGTAACTCTTACTAATAGTGGGTAGTTGTACACCAATCTGTTTCAGGGTGCACCCATCCTGATTTTGATGGTTCGTTTGCGAGCTAATTGAAACTCAAATTTTGTATGTTACTCGCCAACTTTTAGTAAAAATGGTACTTTACCGACAAGCAGAGAGTACACTCACGAAGGCCTTTTCTGCCTCATTGGGCGCCCTCAGGCGGTGGTAACTCAACACTAGTGTAGCAGCGGAAATTGCCGCTACACATGAGTTTCGAACTCACGTCTCATCGGTCAGAGGCAAGGGCTCTAACCCTTAAGCCACGGGTCCGCCGTGTTGTCGGTTTGTGATAGGGAGTATAGACAGTAGTGGGTAGTTGTCACCGATCTGTTTCAGGATGCACCCATCCTGTACAACTATCAACTACCATCTAGTCCCGATCACAAACCGACAACACGGCGGACCCGTGGCTTAAGGGTTAGAGCCCTTGCCTCTGACCGATGAGACGTGAGTTCGAAACTCGAGTCTAGCGGCGATTTCCGCTGCTACACTGGAGGTGAGCTACCACCACCTGATGACGCCAAATTAGACAGAAAAGGCCTTCGTGAGTGTGCTTTGTTTTTGTCAGTAAATTACCATAGCCAGGATAACACGCGTACCCTGACTATGAAATCGGGACTAAGCTCCCCCCCCCCTTAGACGTTGGAAGATGCCATTTGGATAGTGTTTACTCCAGTATGCTGAAGCGGGCTGTTTATAAACACCCTCATGTCAAGATTCGCAATCGAGTTTTCACTTGAATGTAGGTTCATCTTTGAATTGGCTCCCGTAATATTTATTTTTCGGATATCTGAGCCGAGAAAGACGGGTAGTAGACGTCCATCTTATGCTAATTGGGACTGCGCGCCCTCAGCCTCTGGCTAACAGGTCCAGGAGCGTTCTTCCATCCCAGTATCCATGTCGATTGAGTACTATTTGTTCGTACTATTGGTCCCCGTAGACAAAGTATACATCGTAATAATGTAGTCGAGCATATTTTCATAAGGTCTCTTGAGCACTTCAAGTGCAAGCGTACTTTCGACAGGTGCTTGAATTGTTTTTGCAAAGTTTTTTTCTCCAACGTATTTGCTCAAGAGCCTAACCGTAGAGCAGGGGATCGAATAAAAATAATTCACGCTCGTCAGGTCACACTGCTGTAATCGGGCTTTAGGACATTTCATAAGTGTCGACATGACATTGGCTGCATTGCGACTGCAGGTCCGTAACTGCAGCCTGTCAGTATCTCTCGATTTAAAGCCGGTGAGGCAACGAGCTCGTAGCTCAATGATTACAGCGTTAGATTTCTGATCAAAAGTTCGCGGGTACGAGCCTTGAGTGGGGCTGGTTATGGCTGGCTGACACCTATTAACAAATCAGAAATGCCCATATCAATTTTCCTTTTTTTTCGACAATGCTATCTGCCTAGACTACTAGCTTAGACCCAAACCCGATTATTGTCACTAAAATCACCAATAGAGAAGAGAGTAGAACACGATCGGCCAGGAGTCAGAAAGTGAGTGTGTCCGGTGCATGTTGGCTTTTTTTTGTCCAATCTGCTTGAAGAAGAGGCTGTAGAAGGACCGAGTGACTTCCCGCAGACATGAACCAATCCTATCTGATGAGAGTTCTGTGGCCACGGCCAAGGCAGAACACAGTCGACCGCACGCTCATTGTATGCAGTGTGGAAGCCGCCCATGCTGGCTTTTCTGTTTGATCGTGGAAATAGGTGCGTTTAAACAATTTCCAAGTGTTTTAACCGGTGCTCTTTTCTCTTCCATCTCTCTCCTTGTGCTCTGGTGCCTGACTGTCTCCAATAACCACTCGACACCCCTTTTTGGGTCCCGACGTGCGGTCAACATTGCGTTTACGAAAAGATTTACTCTACCTCGGTGATGCTTAAAATTCATCCGATTTCGCCTAACCTCCGACAAGAACATTTTTCTCAACTCTTCTCTGTTCCGAGCAATGAGACTGGGCCATATTTCCTTTCTGTTTCATTTTCTCTTTGCAGTAATGTCTTCGGACCACTCCTATCTCATGACCTGTGCGGGTGACGCAATCTATGTGGTGAAGCGAAAACTCTCCCCAGAACCTGCTGACCAGGATCCGCCCCTTATTGACCTACAGGAGATGGACCCTGCCATGCGTGTTTAACAGTACCTCTCCCCTACGCATGTCACTTTCTCTGCACACAAACTTCATACTCTCTGCTGTGATTTCCCCATCCTGTCCTGAGCTGTTCTTACCTATATGTTATCTCATCTCCCTCGATTATCCTGTCTTAAATCTATATGAGCCCTCCGGGTCCTCCTAATCTTCTTGAAGGTAAACGTTGACTGAAAACTGCACAATAAACACCCGGTATAAAGACAAACACCGCCACCTAGGGCTGCCTGTTGTGTTTTTAGTCTGTCGATAGTACGTGAGGACTGGAAAGCTGCTCTGCCCAGCCTTGTTTAGCGGAACTGAGGCGTGATGTACGTAGGGCAAGGCTTTAAGTTGTTTGAGCTCAAAGCTCACTTCCCATGATGCTAGCTGCCTAGACTTCTAATCATCCGAGCCGATAGGAACGCCTACTGGAGCAACTTTGCCGCGGAAATGGAGCGAGCAACTACCAGAGGTGACACCCACAAGCTCTACCGACTCTTAAAGCAGGCCAGCAGAGGTTCGGGGAACACCACCGAGACTTAACTGGATCGCAACGGTGCTGTCATCACTAAGATCGATGACCGGTTAGAGAGATGGCGCGAGCATTTCTGTGACCACCTTAATCATGATCCCCCTGTGATGTCTGACCTGTCGCCCAATGCGGACGATCCTCACCATCTGTACGAGTGCAACACAGAGCCACCCAGTGTAGAGGAAGTTGTCTCCATTCTCTTGAGGCTACGCAACAGCAAGGCACCTGGTGAGGATGACCTCCCGCCGGAGCTCTTTAAATGTGCACCCGAGGTTATTGGGCCCTGGCTACAACAAATATTTGCCAAGATATGGGACAGCGAAGTTGTGCCCTCTGACTGGAGAAAAGCAGTGATCCTCCCCTTGTTTAAAAAAGGTGACAGACGAGCATGCAAAAATTACAGAGGCATTAACCGTATCGATGTAGTGGTTAAAACATTCACGTCTCTTCTTCTCAAACGTTTCTAAACTGCGAGAGACCAGCGCACCCGCCCAAACCAGAGTGGATTTCGACCAGTTCGTGGCTGCACCGACCAAATCTTCAATCTCCGCCGTGTGCTGGAACTGAGATGGGGTCTCCAACAACCCATTGTTCTATGCTTCATTGACTTTGCTGCCGCATTTGACTCTGTTGATCGCAGTTCGCTGTGGAACATAATGAGGACGGACGGCCTACCACCTAAGCTTCTCAATCTCATGCAGGCATACTATCGTGGCACTTCCACATGGGTGAGGACGCAGAACGGTGACACGGAAGCCTTTAGCGTCAGGATGGGCGTCCGCCAAGGCTGTGCCCTTTCACCAACCCTGTTCAACTATGCGGTGGACTGGATCATGACCAAAGCACTGGATGACTTCCCGGGAGTGCAGTTTTATCGCTCGAAATGGGTGACTGACTTGGCGTATGCTGATGACGTCGTCCTCTTTGGCGACAACTGTATTGCAGTTCAGCAGGCGCTGGACAAGATCCATGAGCGTGCACGATTCATCGGATTACGCCTAAACGCGACTAAGACCCAAGTCATGCTCTCCTGTGTGTCCCCTACATCTGTCACTCCTATTGTTCTCGACGGTGCTCCTCTCGAAGTGGTCAACTTGTTTAGATGCTTGGGCTCTTTGGTCATGGAAACGGGTCAAGGTGTCGCTGAGGTTGTATCACGTGTCAACCGTGCCCGATCTGCCTTCTACCGTCTGTGCGCTCCTCTATGGAATAGAAGGGAAATATCACTGCGCACAAAGTCCCGTGTTTACCAAGCAGTGGTTCGATCTATCCTGCCTAATGGCAGAGAGACATGGCCTATGCGTGTTGAGAACATGAGGTGTCTTGAGGTGTTCGACAATGACTGCCTACGCCGCATCCTTCGTCACCGACGCGTCGACCGAATTCGCTGCTCCGACCTCCGCCGACGCTGTCACCTGGATGCTCTCCCTCCCCTCCTGCTTCAGAGACGACTTCGGTGGTTCGGGCCTACGTCCCGGCACGATGATGGTGAGCTGATTCGTGACCTGCTTGTGGCGACGCCTCCCCCCACCTGGCACAAACGTCGCGGCGGGCAGCTGAAAACTTGGACAGCAACGGTCAAGCAGGATCTGTCGTCCGTTTCCGGCCCATGCGTCTACGGCCTACGCCAGTGGAACCGTGAATGGATGGTGCTCTCGTTTGAACAGGCGCAAGATCGACGTGCCTGGACAGCTGTGATTCATGATGCAGTCAACGTCAAAACTGATGCCATCTCAACCCGCCCGAGGTGAATGCCGTTACAAGTACAAGTAAGTACAATTATCTACAGGATGCGTTGCAACGATTGGGGCTGTAAGTACTTCGGAAAAAATTGCAGACCCGTCTACACGAACAAAAGCTGGCAGCTCTGAGACTTGACTCAAACTCGTAGCTTACAAAACATATCGGAGAGACTGGCCACACCTTCGATAATCAAGGAGCAACCATCGTAGGCTTAGGAAACGAAGACGGCCCCTGTGACGAACCCACCGGCAGAGGGAACAGGATTACCAGCATCCTCTACCAATGTGCCGTTGCGGCTAGGGCTTGGGACTGAGTTCCGAGACAGAGCGGGACGAGTGCGTTGCGTTAACGAACGGTCAGCGTTCACCAAAGAGTGGCAATATCTCCTGACCGGCAGCGAGTAAGTGGCTCAATGTTTAGAGCGTTAGGCTCTGATGGAAAAGGTCACGAGTTCGAGCTTCGGGTGGTGCACCACTTGGGTTTGACGGGTATGACTGGCTGACGATGCCTAATGAGCCGCAAATGGCCATTCCAGTCTCCCCTGTCTTTAACGGCAATTCAATTTTCCCATAGTTAAGCCATTATGCACTGATCGCCGCGGGTTGGCTGGGCACCAACTGGCCTTTCTCTCACCTCGACTCTTATGTGGACCTTGCGGCGACTTCTATGTATAAGATATTCGAAACCTCAGTCTGCTGGATGTGTACACGAGGACTGACCTGTGTGGCTGAAGTCACGCTCATATCCAGTCGTCCTAATCGTGGCTGATTGGTTAGGCGGGAGATCGCGGCGATGAAATTATCCTATGTCGCAATATCGTGCTCGAGCTGATAAAAAAGGATCTTCAGACCTTCGCCCAGTGGTGTTGCACATGGCGCCTCACCCTTTCATGGCAA
>JAYGXS010000743.1:0-20223 GCA_036362985.1 Ligula intestinalis
AAACACGGGTCGTGCAAACCTTTATTAGTGCCGCTCCAGTTCTCAGCTCATGATACCACAACCGCGATTAAGCGTGCTAAGAACTCTAAGGCATTTGAACCGGACGACATTACGATGGTACACCTAAAACACATAGGCCGCAGAGGTGTCGCATTTTTAACCATGTTGTTTAATCTGTCTCTAGCCACGAGCCATATACCAGCTATCTGGAAAATGGCTCCTATCCTCCCCAGCCACAAAGCAGGTAAAGACTCCGCTGTCTCTGACAGTTACCGCCCGATCTCACTTCTCAGCCCGGCCGTGAAAAAACTTGAGCATCTTATTCTCCCCTCGTTCAATAGACATGCCAACCTCCAAGAGCACCAACACGGTTTCAGAGCTTTCCACTCTACGACGTCGGCCCTACAACGTGTCACGAACCGCATTGCATGTGGTTTCAACAAAACGAAACCTGCGGACAGAACAGTAATGGTCGCCCTCGACCTTACTAAAGCTTTTGACTCGGTTAAAATTGACACCTTGATGACATCCCTCATGGATTCGTCTCTACCGAACGAGCTCTGCAGATGGCTGAACTGCTATCTCTGTGGCAGACAAACGCGAGTCGAATTGTCAGGCATGCTATCTAAAGCCCGCAACTCTAGGACAGGAGTTCCTCAAGGTTCTGTCATTTCGCCATTGCTATTCAACATCTACATGACTGACCTCCCGAATCCCCCCCCTGAAGTCGAAATGGTGTCTTACGCTGATGATATCACCCTGCTGTCCTCTCACCCAAACTTTCGCATGGCTGCCGATGCCTTAAATAACTATATCCCCAGTTTAGTCCTGCACCTAGATGATAAGCAACTAAAGCTATCCGCGCCCAAGTCCTCAGTAACTCTATTTACTCCGGACCTCAAAGAATACAAGTCCCATCCTCCAATTAAGGTGGAGGTCGATGACATTTTCTTATGTCAGTATCCTAAACTCCTGGGCCTCACTCTCGACCCGACGCTGGCTCTACACCGCCATGCTGACATCCAAGCCAGCAAAGCTTGCTCCGCCAGTCTACCATAGACGCGTACGGCCCACACGCTTCGGAGTACCCCACTAATCTACCGATAACGGACCTCGTTAAGCGTATCCACACCGAAACTGTCGAGCAAGCCATCAGCAGCTATAAACCCAACAGAGTCCTCAACGCACCTCCGCCGGTCTCCGACGTCGTGGCCAGAGAACGTAGGGCCAACCTGTCCAGAAACGCTAGAACCAGACTATCCCAGCTGCGTTTAGGCTTCTCCCCGCTGTTGAATTCATTCAAAAGCTGTCTCACCTCATGTTTTGACAACGTCACAGACAACTGTCCTGACTGCCTCCTGCCTTTCCACACATGCCACCTCATCAACTGCCCGGCCAACCCTACGGAGCTCACGCCTGAGGACCTATGGCTTCGCCCAGACAAAGTCGCCGAATTCCTACATCTTTCCTAAAAAATTCATACCTTTCTCTTTATTCGTTATTCCTTCATCTTTATCCCTTTATCTTTCTTAAAAATTTTATAACATGTATTGCTGGCAAACTAGGCTAAGGGAGTAAGCTAGTACAACAACAACAACAACTGGAATGTGAGTTCTGCGCCGGGCTCAGAAGTACCGTTTGATTGACGACTCCTGCACACAGTACAGGCATCTTTCCTAACGCAACACGTCTTATATCCGACCAGACTACGCGAAGAGCAACAAGCCAATTGCTTAGACCTAGTACTTACCAAAGCGCCTGATAGCGTGGACTTCGTAAATTTTTTACCACCTCCCGGAAAAAGTGATCACGTAGTGCTACATTGTTAATATTCATTCTTCTCTGTGCCTGATCGTAGTGCGGTAACCAGACGCAACATCTGGAGAGGGGACTTTCCACAAATGAAAACCGTAGTGAGCAGGATAGACTTGAACGAAATGTTCACTGGGTGCGTTCTCGATGATTGGTTGGCATTCAAAGCCGTATTACACGGACTGATTACCGATTTCTGTCCTATCACGGTAAAGAAAGTAACAAAAAGGCCTCGATGGCTGTAAACTGCAGTGTGAGTGAGATGCAGACCATAGACTCGGTGGCACTCACGAAAGCTACCGTTCTGCGAGAACTTCTACAGCGCAAAGAAGCGAAGTCGTCAGGTCCGGATGCGATACCTGCAAAACTATTAAAAGAGCCAGCCATAGATTTGGCGGTACACCTGTACCTACTCATCTGAGCTCCTCTTAATACTAGACGAGTGCCACCCGATTGGAAGGCAGCGTGGATCTCGCCAATCCACAAAAGTGGGAGTCGAGCGACCGCAAATAACTACAGACCGGTCAGCCTCACCTCAATATCCTGCAAGCTCATGGAACGTATAGGTAAACGCGAGCTGATGCACTTTTTGGAGCAACATCAACTTCTTTCCGAATAGCAGCACGGATTCCGCAGGGGAAGGTCCTGCTTGACCCATCTGCTCTTTTGTCTAGAACAGTGGACCCAAGCGATCGATGAAGGGAATACAGTGCATACAGTCTTCGTAGACTTCAAAAAGGCGTTTGACACGGTGCCTCAGCAACGTCTCTTAAACAAACTCAGCCGTATAGGGGTAAGGGAAACCTTTTGCAGTGGATTGCAAACTTGACCGGTCGTACTCAGACCTTAGGTATTGGCGAACAGCGGTCGGCGGAGGTAGCAGTTGAGAGCGGGGTTCCACAGGGTTCTGTTCTTGGCCCTTTCCTCTTCCTCATATATATTGATGACTGCATAAGCAGACTAGACTGCGAAGTCGCAATGTTTACTGATGACCTAAAACTCTGGAAGGTCATACGCAACCAAGACAATGAATAAAACCTCCAGGCCAATTTGCATCGACTGGAGCAATGGTCGACCTTTTGGCTCATGCCATTCAATGTGGCCAAATGCAACTTAATGCGATTCGGTAGAACCGGCACTGCTAAATTAGCTGAATCACACGCCGCTGCCAGAGGTAGAGGCTCAGTAAGACCTGAGGGTGTAGTTCACGCCTTCACTGAAGCCATCACTCCACTGCCTGAAAGTGGCTAAATCCACAATGTCGAGTGTCTATCTAATCAAGCGCGCCTTTGCTAAGTTTGATAAAGTTGTATTTGGCAAGGTCTTCGGCACATTTGTGCGACCCCGACTGGAATATGCCATCCAAGCTTGGAGACCTTGGACAGCCAAAGACCGAAAAACCCTCGAAAGGGTACAACGACGCGCAACAAAATTAGTACGAGGCCAACGGAACATCCCCTATGAGACGCGATTGGTAAATCTTGACTTGTTTCCTCTGGATTACAGACAGCTACGCGAGGAACTAATCCAGGCATTTGACATGCTGCGTGGTCAGGACTGCTGCCTCCAAACAAATGACTGCTTTGTGCTGGCCATTACCTCTAAGCTGCGAGGACACCCCTCAAATTACGTGTGACGGAGGCAAGACTTGGCTCAAGAAAATTCGTTTTCTCTGAAAGGGCAATCCAGGCATGGAATGCCCTTTCTGCGGAGATTGCCACGTCCCCTTCCGTGGATGTTTTGAAAGCAAAACTTGATATGTACCGATTTACTGAGTAACGTCGAGACGGAATGCTTCGAATCCAAACACTAAAATGCTATAAATATATGCTAATAATTATTAAGCAGTATTATTATTAGTAGGAGTATTTAACCAACTGAGTTTGAAGCAATTACCTATCTACCGACGTCTCTGCTCACCATGCGAACTGCGCTGATCGCGTCTGAGTTCGCATCTACCACACCAATGGTCCTAGGCTACGCAGCCCTGTCACGCCCTTTCTCGTATCGACCGACTGCTGACGACGTGGCGGGCTCCTCTGCTCTTGATACAACAAAGGCGTATCATGGTCGCATCTCCGGTTCTTCGGGACGTTCTCGTGACTCCGAGGTCTCCTCCTCGTATGGTCCTTCGGATGTAGATATGACTCGCCATGGACGCCATGGCTGTCGCCAACATGCACACAGGCATCATGCTCCTATCATTCACATACTTTCCCCCACGAGCGACAGTTTTTCGCCTAAAAACCACAAATGACATTCAATTTTGAATTATGAGCCATGCCTAAGGAGTTTTTTCACTGTCTGCTCTTCTTGCTCAGTTACATTGGTGGCTCGTGTGAACTGAGTGCGAGTGTATTACTTGAAACAAGCGAGTAGTCGCCTACAATTGTGTCAACGACTTATTTGGAATGTTCAGCTGTGCCGATGCATTTCTTAAATCCTATGTACCGAGAGGGAGTTCAAAGCCGTTTGCCTACATTTCCTTCAATAAAACTTGACTTGATTGTCCGCTCAAATATGTTTTGTCTATAACACATTACCGCCTACTGTATGAAAAACAGTAGACATTATGATTATGTTTAAATATATAGGCTCACCTTCCAACTGACCGTTGAGACGAGCCCGTGGGCCCGTCTCCGGCAGACGAGGCAGGTACACTGGTGGCATTGGCAACGGCAGACGAGCCAGTAGCGGTCAAGGCATCTCTAGCACAGCCACCGCTGCCCATGGCACCCAGGGAAGTAGAAGACGCGGAAGATTTGATAGGAGGCAGGCTGGATTTGCGTGTTCCAGACCTAGACACCGTCGTTGAGGGTCGCAGGAAGTGTTCGACATGGCCAACTACAGCCTCCCTACGGCAACATCGAACCGGCTCTCCAGCAAACGTCACAAAAGCACTACCCTGTTGATCCGCATTGTTTACAGAGGTAGTTGCAGAGGCCAATTTCCAAATCTTGTAGGCGATTATGGAGAGGCCATTAGGCAGGGTACCCAGGCATACACGTACTGTGAATTCGGCTGCCATTGTGGTAGCAGTTTCGAGCACATCCTACAAATTGGCAAAAGAAACTCATTATAACAATCGAATACCAGAGCGTAAATAAAATTTTGCGCTTAAATTTGATAACAGGCCACTGGTGAACCGTGTGGACAGGATGCCAACGAAAGACAGAAATATCGTGATTCAGTGCCGTAGACTCAATAAAGCGGTACACTGCTCAGAATTTAGTAACAGAACAGCAAAAGCTTTGAAGAAAAAAGGACCTGCAGCACTTTCTAGACGCAAGCTAATCGACAAACCCAAGGTGGTAAATAGTTTAAAGGGTTCAGAAAAAACTGTCGCTTGGGTCTGGAAAACACGCAGTGGGGGAGCAGTCTCAATAGGTACTGGCCTCAATAAATAGCCAAATAGAAAATTAGAAGCGTATGAAAGCTAAAAAAGGAGTACTACTAGCTCAGGGATGACACAGAGGTGATTTAAGCATTTCATGAGAGAACAGGTCAGACCTGCGTCTTTCATTCCACAGCCAGCATATTTCAAGCTTATAGTAAGTTCAAGGTGGCCAAAGCATGTACGAGCAGAGAGGGAATTACAAATTAAAAAAACGTCTATGCGTGCCACAGCCACAAGACCAGAAGCCTTCAGTGCACCTGCTAGCTAAGTTCGGTATCAGAATCCGCGACGGATGTCGAAACGTCAGACGAATAAACGTATTGTCCCAGCGATCAAGTCTTCTTCTTCTTCTTCTTCTTCCTCTTCTTCTTCTTCTTCTTCTTCCTCTTCTTCTTCTTCTTCTTCTTCTTCTTCTTCTTCTCAAACTCATTATCCTGATCATGCTGTAATCTAAACAGGGGACCACACCCGGGGTAGGAAGGAGCCACCCGGCTAACTTCACGTAGTGCAGCCTGCCAATCGAAGGGGTTAGCCTGAAGAGACCCTACTCGGCGCGTATCTCGCGACTGTTAGCAAATGCGCGCGCAGCAATATCTGCCAATGATCACCCAGTGGCTGACTCACACATGACCACGCTGTAATGAGTCCAGCACTCTCCTCTCGCGGGCGGTTGTACACTCGTCCGACAGTCAAAGGCCTCCAACCTCTTTACAGGATACATTACTCCTCTCACTTGGTGCCAAACCTCTTACCCTATGGAACCGAGCCTGAAGACCACAGCGGCTGTGGCTGTTCCCCTTAACTGAAGCCACTGCGATAAATTTAGCACGACCGCCGCGCACAGCACAGCCGATTGGAATGCTAACCATGCACTGCGGAGTAGCTTCTTTTACAGCTGCTATTGAAAAGTGGTTCAGCCGCAGCAGAATGGTTGTGTGGTGGGAGAGGGGGAGGTATGTTACAAATCCACACACACGCAACCATAGTCGCGTAAAGGTTAGAAACTGGAGGGGGTTCTGTGCAAGAGCAGACACACAGAGATCTACCACGGAAGCAAGGCAATACCTACCGAGGTGTTCAGCTGAATAATCTGCGCGGAGATGCCTCGCTGCCAGAAGGCGCGCACCAGATCGAAGGCCAGCAGAAGGGGATCGGAGCAGTCGATAAAAGCGGTGCCTGGGAAGCCGGCATGACCCAGATCTTCGTTGAAAGCGAACGACGACCTGCCAACGGCCGCATCCTGGGATGCAGATGACGGTGACGCAACCGCGGAAGCACTCACTGATTGGTTGCCGCTGCCTGGGTGGTCTGCGCTGGGATTCTGAAGGCTTGAAGGGCCCGCCGACTCAGCGTCAGAGTCCAGGCGAAAGCCGCCGCCTCCGGGCGTACCCGCTCTGCTCACAGCCGGGGCAACAGAAACGTTGCTGTCCGCGTTCACCAGAGCAGCAGATCGCGCGGCCAGGAGATGGGACATAGCAGAGGCGTGGGTATTGACTGGCCGTGACTCCCAGGAGACCACCACGTGGCACAACGAGAAATCGACAGGGAAGGGTTCCAGCTATTTCAGGCGGAGAGAAAAAAAATGACAACACAGACGACCTGCTCTGACATTGCACCAAACCGCCTGATCAAGTCTTCGCTTGCTTAGTAAAGCAAGCTCATCTATTACCCGTTTCTGCTACTGTCGCTAATGATTAATCCGCCACGGATGTCGAAACTTCAGGCGAATAAAAATATTGGCCCAGCAATCGAGTCGTCTTCTTCTCAAGCTGAGGTAATTGACCTAACGTCTATGGATCCTGTTTGAATGTAAATCGGTATAGAGTGATCAAAGATATTGACATGAGGATTGGAGGAGGGCATAAGGAGCTAACTGGTAAAGTGTCACGCGACCTTTGCCAGTATATTCTTTCCATGGGATCCCTGTTGCCTTAACTTTATACACAATAGCATCCTATCCATACTGGAAATGCAATCGGCCAGGCCTCAACGAAGACAGTAGAGAAAAAAGAACTTTACACAGTCCCGCTCACAAGAATGGTACAGGCAGAGGAGGGAGTAAGAATAGCAGAGGAGGCTTGATTTCGATGCACTAGGACACCTAAAATGGTCATCCGGACGATACGTTGACCAAGGGCTTGGTGATTACAACAGAGAGAATTTTTAAACAAAGAAATTCAACTATGCATCGGGCTGAGGTGATCACGAATGAAGGTTGGCAGGCGGAAAATTGCCAAAAATTCTTCCCGTCGTGAACATACAGTTGCAGTCTATTCGCACTGAACGTTTCGTCGGTCGGACGTAAGGTGGGCCAGTTTTAAAGGAAGGGTTATATTGAGGAGAAAGGGGAGGGCTTACAGAGGGTCCAATTCGGAAGAGTTCGCAGATCATGTAGATCTGGACCAGACGATCAATGTGCACGGAGACACCAAGAGCGGAGGGTGTTGGTAGCACAGCACCGGTTGCCAACAGCTCTGGTGCCGTGTTGCGACGCAGAAGGCGCCGAATGTCTGGCGTTGGAGCACAGGGTTGCGCCGAGTCGCGACGGTCAGCTCGCAAGCTGTGCCCGGGGAGGAGAGAAAAAACGCATGAGACCCAACAAAAACAAAGATTGATAGAGGGGGGGGGGAGATTGACTACAGAGCAAAAACCCACCAGCAGCATAACCTGGTGGTTGAGAAGCCTTAACACAAAAGAAACCATCATCGTCAGCGAAGCAACTGGTATGCAGTTGCGCTCCACCGACATCCAGTCACTTTGGAATTGATTTTTTTACCTTAAGTTGCCCTTAGGCCTTGCCTACACGTGGAATTAATTATCGGCGTCATCCCGCCTGCGAAGAATTTGCGAAAGAGCTCGCTAGTGCATAACCTCTTATATCTGAGATAGGCTTCATTGTGTGCCCACAGCAGGGTGGCCCTGGGACGTTTATTTTCACATGAATAAGATAAGAGTAAAATTAGACTGGCGCTGCATCCATCGCACTCTCTCCCAACCCTCACCTCGGCTCAGTGTCATGAAGGTTAGGTGGCCGACGTGACCGAAGTCAGCCATAGGCGTGCCACCTCGCTTGGCTCCACATTAAGGAGCCTTTACAGTAGGATGTGGAGGGGAGAGGAGGGGCAGGGAGAATGGAGAAGGGGAGGTTTAGGACGAGGAGGGGCAAGACGATGAGGGCGAGGGGGAGTACGAGGGGGGAGGGAGGGGAAGAGGGGGAGGTGGATGAAGAAGGAGAGGATTAGGATGGGTGGCAGGAGGATAAGGACGAGGCGAGTGAAGAAGGGGGGGGGGAGGGGGGGAGGAGGAGGAGAAAGAAGAGGAGGGGGGAGAGAGGGTGGGAGGAATGTCCAGAAGGGGAGGAGCAGGATGAGGAAGGACAGGAGGATGAAAATGGGGAGGATGAAGAAGGCGAGGAGGGGGAGACGCTAATGTTCTGTTCACACAACGAAAATTCAAGATTTGCGACGTACTGCAGCTGTGCGTAGAAGTCACTGGGCAACTTGAACCGCGAGATCAGATGGTCATACTGACCACCCGTGGCAATCACAAGAAGTTTGCTGATGTAGCCGTTGGAGTGTGCCGCCTTGACACCTGCGCCACCACCACCGCGCGCTGCTTGCCTCGAGGAGGAGATGCTTGCCAGCTCGGAGACATCTTCCGTTTGTCTGCGCTTTAAGTAGCGTTCCGTCGGTTGCAGCAGATTCACATCTTCGTTGCCCTGCGCGCCCACCGGAATGGAGTCGAGTTCGCCTTGCTCAGAGTAGACAGTCAGTTGGAAAACGATGCCCCGGTAGAGGTGGCAGGGCAGAACAAGACCTGGCGTGATAACAACCTGCGGAGTAACCGGGGAAAGGGTGGGAAATTGACAGTTCCGCAAAAAACTTAAGGCGAGTACAATAACGAAGCGGCTTTGAGACTAAGGACGGAGGGTTGCAAGGCGCCAATTCTCAAGTGCAACGACCTGCCCAATCAATATTCAGAGCTGAGACTCAGTTTGATGAAAGCATTTCGCCACTTGGAGAAAATACAGGCCAACACGTCATCTACTGTCAGCGCCAGGGAGGCAGTAGCATAGCGACTAGATCCTATAAATACTGCAACTCTCTGTAGGTGACTTACACGTCTCAGCTACCGTCCCTGATCATGGATCCGCGACAAATTTCGAAAGGTCAAACGATCACATCGGCTTCTTCTCAATTACTTCCTGGGAGCCAAATTTTCGTTTTTAGTGCGAAGACGCATTCCACACACCTGTTCTTCGGTCAGAAACCTGTCAACTGAAGTGGCTTGGCTTGGCTTGTCTAGCGGCTACCCAATACCCCCTTCCAATTGAAAGTCATCCAGCGCATTTTCAATCAATTAGCGGTTCCAAAAACGTCAGTATGGTGCACCCTCAAATGATTTAAGATATTTACGCAAGTAGGAGGAGTGCTACCTCATTAAAGGCTAATTGAAATTTTAAAAAAATCATTCTAAAATACTACTTAGGCAGAGCTACAGTAGTCATAAGCGTCCAAGTTCTGCCCTTTAAGAAAAGGTATTTTGCGCTTACAAACTTTCCTAATTCGTAAATAATTTTGATCCAAACCTGTCACGTAGCAGTCAGGGTTTTCAAACTACATGCTGTGTATACACTGTGTTGCTAGAAAGACGCCATTAAAAATCAACGGAAGCTTTGTTGAAAAACTGGCATTTTGAAGTGACTGAAATATCTTAGGACTGTGCTGTAGGAACTAGTGTGTCCGAGCTCGTTGAAAGACAACTACGAATCCACCAGATACAGATTGCACACAAGCTGGCAACTACGTTGCGCATCCAGCTTGTACACTCCAAGGACAAGGTTGAACCATTTCAACAGAAAGGAAGTGGCCTATAAAATACCAAGTGTCAGTTGTGATACAGTGTACTGTGGTCAAACCGGAAAAGCTCTATCCACCCGCATCCACGAACACCAATTAGTGGTAAGGAGACGAGATCATCCATGGGAGGTTGCCATGCACACACTGAACACAAGACACGCATTTGCATGGGAACAAAGCCAAATAGTTGGCTGCTGTCTAACTAGGAAGAGCCGCGAATTCCTTCAGGCAATGCACTCAGACGAGGCATTCATCAACAGGCACATAGATTTGGATATTGACTACAAAACTCTCAGGTTTAGGTGGAAGCAAAAACAGCTACTACCGACCACATGCTTCAATGCAGTTGACAACTATTCCCCTGACCACATAATTGTATGCGATGACAGCTGCTTTCCCCAACTGAAAACATAATTAAATGTGGGTGACGACTACCTCCCTACGACTTAACCCACCGCAGAATCTTGTGTTATTCATCGTTTTAGGTTAGCTGTTTTCGCACAACATTCATTTGTCTGACGGCGAGCCGGATAATAAACATAAAATTATAAACAATAAACATTACTCTTTCCCAAATGACTTTATTGTATTGCAATTTTATAAGGGGCAAAACACCCATTTGAGAATAAGATTACCGGGGAAGCCAAGAGAGACTGCGACGGCCATTTTTGGCCCGTCAGCCATAATCAGCAGCTGAAGTAGCGTTCCTCTATTTTATCAAGCTTAGCCAATGCGAATCACAATGAGGCCCAACTACTCACCTGCAAATTGTCAAGACCACCGAGGCGATCAATAGCGGCAACCAGCTCGTTCAACTGTTGGCAGGCCTCATCAATGGACTTGAGTGTCTCCGCCTTCATTTTGGGCGCACAGCCGAGAAACTCCGTTTTCAGATCATCTGCATTCCGTGTCTCAAAGCGCACCAGCTTGGTGAGCGCACGCTGGGCATGGAAACGGTGATAGGTGGCGAGCAGGTCGGGTAGGAGGATGCGACGACAGGGTCGCACGGCCCCGGCCCCACCACCACTGCTGCCGCCCTGAGGCCCCCCTGATGCGGAGGAGGGCGTGCAGAGGAGGACCTCCGGTCGCTCTGAGGCCTCCGCCAGACGACGCCACAGGCTCACACGCAGATCAGCCGGTACTCGGATAAGGCGGAACATGACCTCCAGCAGGGCTGTATGGTTCAGATAGAGCACAAATCGCGCGTTCTAGCACATAAAATCACAAGAAGAAGAGACGGGGGTAAGTCGTGAAGGCGTGTCTCCAAAAGGCAAGGCTCCGAAGGAGTTGCCTACCACCTCGTCGGATTCCACGAGGGGAGGGGGTGAGTGAGAGCCCATGCAACGGACAAATAAAGGCATGCCTTTATGTTCAAGAAAACCAAGGTTTAGGTCTCAGTTTGGGTCCAACGTCACGCAATTAAGCTAGTAGGAGACCAAGGCTAGCTGCCTTACGAGACATAGCTGCACAAGCTTGACCTCTTTCCTTTGGATTATAGACAGTTACGAGGTGGCCTAATACAAACGTTTAACCTTCTACTGTGTCAGGATTGTTGACTCACATCTAGCGGCTTCTTTGAGCTTATTTGACCATTGCCAGTAGCTAACGAGGACATCCTCTTGAACTACGAGTGACTGGGGCAAGACTAGACGCAGGAAATAGCTTTTTTTTAAAAAATGAGTGATTCAGGCGTGGAATGGTCTCTACCTCCAGACATTAACATGTTCCACCCATCAATGGACACTCCTAAGATGAAGTTTGACCAGTACAGGCATAAATACTGCAGCGCCATTAAAAAATGACGCATCTACGAAGCGTACACACTTCTCTCCATTTTCCAATGATATTATCTTTAAAATCTTTTCAGCATGTGCCCCTTAGGCACATGCATTTTCCCATCATCATGTTATTGCAATCAACAGGGAGTCCAAATGCGTTCGCCTACCCTTTCGCTGATAAAACTAAACTTAACTGAACACACGAATATTTACTCTGGAGACAATATGCGCTGAGGTACCATTATTACTTGAGTGATTATTCCCATTCCTGCGTCCTTTTTAGGTTACATAAGCAATGCTTGCTTATAACTTCAACGCAGTCGGTGGAATCCCCACTAAAACTATCTACAGGCTTTTTGCTGATTACATACAGCCCAAAAGTTCCAGCACAAGTTAACATAAAAAGGTGAGCAAGGTTATGGTTAGAAAGGGCAGGAACGAGAGGGAGAAAGTCAAACCGAACCTTTAATGGGATGCGACGTGCGACATCACTCAAGAGATGGAAGATCTCGACGAGGTTGTGGGGCCTAAAGGGACAGTCAAAAGTGGACCATTGAGGGGAGTCACAAAAAGAAAATAGGACCGGTAGCATGTAGAATGAGAGGAATATACTACTACTATTTCTACAAATACTACTTATATTACTACTACTTTTACTACTACCAACATGATATCCCGTTCATACGACATGAATATGCGAATAAAGTTGACATACACAGCAGACAATAAGACGACTTCATACGACTAGAGGGCAGTGACGAAGAACCAATAACGGAACGTCCTACAAAAACTTCTACTAACTCTTTGTTACTGCTGGCAATTTAGGTGCTCCAAGGCACGTTCAAGTTTGTGCACACCAAGAAAAGTCAACCAGTCGTACATGTATTCGCGGGCAATGAGGTCAAAAGCGCCTCGACTAGACTCCGACGGATGGTCCACCGCTCGCAGGGGGTTAGGCCGCGGCCAGGGCGTGTAGACCCGACCCAACTGGCAAGCGCGGTACTCAGAGATGCCAGCATGCGCCACAAACCGCGCCAGCCCCACGTGTAGGGCATCCGGCAGACTGACGGGCACACCTTTCGCGTCCAGAAAGATCGGTCCGCCGGCACAGCCGCGTGCGTCGGCAAAGTGGTCTCGCGACGAAGAATGACCACTAGCGCCAGCCGAGGCCGAGGGGGTCTGCTCCTGATCGCCCACCGTCGTGGCCTCAGTGGGCTCGCCTGGGCCGGACTGGCTGGCGGGATCGGCTGGGGTCATACCACTGCCGGTCGTCGGAGCAGGGTTCAAGCAGGCAGTGGTGGAACGCTTGCTCACAGGAACCAGCGTAGGCGGCTGTACGGGGACGGCACAGTGCAGCGCGAAGAGGGACTCCAGGTAGCGCGAGACCTGGCGATAGAGGATGCGGCTGAGGGCGTGTTCTCGCAGGCTGCTCGAGTCGGTACCAATCAGGTTACCGAGAGCGCGAATCCCGCGATCTCCGATGGAGGGGCCATATGTGGAGAGCATGAGTTCCGCTGAGTGGTCGTATAAGTAGTCCTAGCGAGAGGGAAGGTTGAAAAAAGCACTTAAGGAATTGGCAAGAATAAAGACTCCAGCGGAGAAAATGGAGACCACCATTTTCCAAACACCGAACCACCTATCTGCTCTGCTAAATGTCATCAACAACTCACAACCACAGTATTATTTACACTGCAGTTAGTTTTGACAAATTAAAGAAGTCGGATTCTAAAAAGGATGAGATTCCAGGCGTACTTCTGTTGGGAATGTCACCAGTACAACGACGATACACCACACACAAATGCGTCCAGAGCTACCGCGCCCACCGGCCAGCAATGTCTCCTAAATTCTGATTGGTCCATGCCGCGGCGCTGTTCCTCACGCGGACTATTAAATACACACAGTCTTTATGTGGCAATGACTTGCTTTGTGTGAATACACGTCTGTTCGTAGTCACTGGTCTTCTCTTGCCTTGGGTACAGCGGTCGAGATAGCTCATGGTTCGTTCTAACTGCAATACCAGGCGCGGGTCATAACAACTTCACCGTCAAGCAGCTGAATAATTAGTAGAACCACTTTGTATAAGCTTTCGAAAATCACCGAAAACTGGCAAATTTTCGGATTTGGAAGTTGGTAAATGTCGTACGGCAGGATTGTGGCTATATCCCACCAACTACCGGCCGGTCAACCCGACGCGATTTTTTTGTAAACTGATGAAAAGTCCAGAAGAAGAGGATGCAACCACTGGAACAAGGATTTTATTTTCATGACGTTTCGGATTCCGTCGGGAATCCTCAATCATAGGTAATGGAAGCATAGCCATAGTCATGCGCAGATACACGCAGTTACATAAAAACACCAACCGGGGTAATCGTGCCAGGGTTCGCTGGTGTCAGACAACAGTAACAAACGTTAGTCACTGGTGAACATCTGACATGACGTGAAAATCGCTTTACTTCAAAAGAACTTTCACCCGTTTATTCGCGTGAAGGTTTAGTTTGTATTCGACGAAAGTATTATGAACAGCACGAGAGTATAGGCCGTCCCGGGCAAAGGCTGAATCTAGTGTGGCCACGCCTAAGTGGTGAACTATGCGAATCTTCCACAACAAATGCGAGCAGACATGCTGATCCCCAGCCGCAGCAAACCAAATCGATGAGGCCAGCTTACGGGCATTTTCCATCAACGCGAAGATTTAAAACGCCAGCCACAAATGTGAAAAAAGGCGATCATTTTAAGACCGACCAGCTCAACCACTCATTCAAAATGATGATCGATTTTTGGCGCTGAACACGTTATGAATGGATAAGCAGAAATATAATTTGAAAGGAAGCAGGTTCCTAAAGGAATAATAGAGACAGGTAACTAGGTAAATTTTCGACGCGGGTTTCTCAGGTCATCCTCGTCAGATTTGGGACACTGTGCAGAAAACTGCTAACATTTCAAACGGACCTAAGAATCGACAACCATTTGGTGTTTGCGTCAAAAAGCGGCCGATGTGCGTGTGTGTCCCTCTCAGGCTTCATGCAGGGCTGCTCTCACCCTTCTGAGATCAAATGGTCTGCATGCACATGCAATGCCAGTCTTCAGCCAACCACGGTCCCTGCGGCCTGGAAGGCGCTGGCACTTTCTCTCACTTCTGATTCCCTGTTGGTGACTGCGCTCGCGCTCCCACTGGGTTTCAGGACCTACTGCGGTTGCACGAAATGCTAGGCGGACACTATGCGATGGGGGAGAGAGTGAGGTCGACCTCGGCGCGTTTCTTACCTCACTATAATAAATCTGAATGCATCTGAAGCTATCACGGTGCGCTAAAAGCCGTGGCTTGGAGGGTCTGCCAACTGACGGGAAAACTCGGGCCCCCTACGTTACTGCTCCTACTGTACGCGTGTGTCTGTGTGTGGGTACGGGAGGAGAGGGAGGACTGAGAGTCAGGCTGCAATGGCTCCCTCTTAATGTGGCCTTTATGGCGCTGCCGCGCAGTCGGGAGCATACCTAGCGAGATGGCTGTGTCAAGTGTGCGCGTGCTGAGTGTTTATTGCGCCAGCCATCTACACCCTCCCTCATCCCCGGTCTTATTGAGTTTGTATTTACACCGGATGCGGAGGTGGGAGAGGCGAGCGAGTGGGTAGATTCTGTGCGAGTCTGCCTAAACTCCTGTTTCCTCTCGCACGAGTTCTCTGCGTTGCTCCTGCTTGCTGTTGCTTTCGTGTTGCTTGTCCAGCTTGCCTCCATGTATGCTGCGGCTTGCTTCAGCGTTTGCTGCGGCTTGTTGGAGCGCGTGGTGCCCATCGTCGAAATCGATGGGGGAACTGTCGTCATCGTGTGTGTGCCAGTCTACATTTATTAGTTTCGTTCGCTTTCATTTCCCTCCGAGGTTTCTGGGCGCTACGTCTTACTCAATGGACCTATCGATGTATGATTTATGGGAACGCATGGCCTGTACAAACTCTTACCTGTTTTTTGGAAGAAAAAATCGACAATGCGAGCATTGGCCAATTCAAAAATGTATCCTGTATCAATGATGAGATCGTTAGGCCTCTTCACTCTGACAGTTAAATTTGAGCGCAGTTAGTCCCCGCTAAAACACAGGTTGGCTATCTAATTAAGAAAGAAGTCGTCTACAAGATCCCATGCGATTCCCGTGGTACCGTATGCAGTGACCAGATGGAAATATCTGCTTCAGCACGCATCTACGGCGTCATCAGAGAGCCACATCAAAACTACCCCATACTGCGACGTCTGAGGTTCGAATCCACGAGTTATTGGAAAAAAGTCCAACGCTCCAATTCACTGCACCACGGGCTCGTTATCTGGGCCATGAGGAATACTAGGACATGACGTTAAGTGACAAAGACAGGACATTTTAGGCTCGGACGCACAAAGATAAGGAGATCGCATTTAAGAATACTCACGGCTGCTCGAGAACAGGACACTGTCATGAGATTGTTGACGATAAAACGGTAGAGATTACCATCGGGATTATTGAAGGCCTCCAGAACCTGTTTTCTAAAGGCGGATTCAGTAGATTTCAGGGGTGGTACCAGCGGCGACGCCAAAAGATCCTGCAGACGGAGAATATAAAACCAAAAATGCATTCCAAAGTTGGTTACAGTGAGCAGCCTACTGAAAAAAAGTAAACTGGGGAAAATGGCAACTAGATAGTACAATCTGACAAACCACTGTGTGCAAAATACTGGCTTACTCCGGACCTTATCGTAAATTTCAGAGAGATAAAGCTACCTCTTAAGGATATGGCTGATGCTGGTATCTGGGTAAGGTTTTAGTAAAGGACCACATTAGGTTAAAGATTGAGGTAAAGCTTAGAGACAGTATCAGAGAAATTATCCTTCCATGAATTCTGTGTAAGTGGGTGGGTTCTAACCCGGCACCCTATTTGTTATGACATGAAAAGTAGGGAGAAAAGAGAACAAGAGCCAGTTCTGGTAGCAAGGGCTTGATTCAGGACAACACAAAGACAACGGTTTTCTCAGTTTGGCCACTCCAGAGTAGTAATAAAGTCTTGCCTCTTCTCAAAAAATCGTGATCTATGGTGTGTAACCGGCGTTCTGGCCTGCAAGTTGATCGCTGTGTGAGCTGCCTTCATGCACGCAAGCTGATCGACAGTTTGCCACGCGGTGTGAGTGGTCGTCACGTATGCACACTGGTCAATAGTTTCCCACGCTGTGTTAACAACGGCCGTTAGCGCACGCTGTTTGTCTGCGCGCATGACTCAATTCGCGTGCGTCTCTCGCAACAGGCCCTGGGTGCAAGGCCACTCGCGTCCCTGTAACACTGTCAAAATAAGATTGCCTAATTGATAAGCACTCAATCAACGGCCCCCTCCAGTAACAGTGGGCGCAAAACGACTTCTACAGAATCGTATTAAAGAAGTTTTAGTCAGTAAACGCTAGGTCATAGATCAAAAAAGCGGGGCTACCGAGGCGCTGGGGCGACGGGACGGGTCCTGTTGCAGCAACGACCGAATCAGAGCCGTTTGATTAACCAATATGGTGGAGTCCCAGTCCGTGGGGAAGAAGATCTTGGGTTTGCGCAGATCCGTCAACACGGCAACCCGCTCCATTAGGGTGTGCATACGTCGGTAGAACATTTCAAAGAGGATGATACCCAGACTGTAGATGTCCACCTTCTACGAAAAGGGAGGGAGAAGAGGGCGAGGATGTAGGTAAAAATAAGATGACTGCTGTGAGAAGCAATAGATGCGACAGGGATGAATGTAAAAAAACCTGTCAAGACTGTCCGACTAACCTCATCGTAGACGGTACGTGCATTCTGATCGGAGAGCACTTCGGGGCTGGTGTAGAAGAAGGTGCCCACATTCTCGGTCATGCCGAGGCAACGGTAAGCTGCGGCCGTTGCACTCAAAGTCCGCGAATCAACTGATCGGGTCAACGACGTGCGTGCCCCGGGAGCAGCACCAGCTTCCGCCGCAGCCAGCTCGGAGAGACCCCCAACAACAGAGAGTCTTGTCTGAGTGTTGACTTTTGAGCTGCGCTGAAAAGGAACACGAGCGTGAGGCAGACGCAAAAGTAGGAGCAGAAACACACGGCACTTGTTTGCTATTAAATAAAATATAATGGTTACTTACTTATAATAAGTAGGTGCATTTTACCAACATTAAGTCACTTCGTGTCTGCAGGTCGGTCGGTCAAATCTAACACTTCGTACAATATAAGATCGGTTAGATTTTTTTCGTGGTCTATATAAATTCGCAGAAGTTAAGAGACATCGGAGGCCAAATAGCAAGTCCATATTGCATCGGAATGCGACTAAACACAGCTACCAAAAAATAATCTACGATTGTGAAGAAAATAGAAGAGATTACTGACAGATACTGCACAGACTAAAAAAAAACTACACAGAAAGCTCAATAATATTTAAAGTTCCAGTAGCTAGACCGATGCCATAATTTTGAGATAACCCCTATAACCACCCCTTGCAAGTCTACTTACATGATATTTAGGGATGTAGTGTCGACACACCAGTACTTATCGTCGATGCGCTACTAATGCTCCGGACTATGATGTAAATGACGCACACTTAGTTACGCGATTTAGGCTGAGTAGCAGGAGAAAAATAATTTTTGACCATAGACTCCATGCTTAGAAGACGGCTGTCCTAAGAGATAGACAAACAGGGTCTAGAAGAGCCTAGGCAGGGCGCCACCGTGACTGACTGTGTGGACAGTGGCCGCCAATCGAGCGGCAAATAAGCTTACCGAGCAACGTAAGGAGTACCATCAGACCGATCGGACCTGCTACAACGCACAGTATACATGTCTCTATCTCTCTATCGTTTTTTCGAGAATGGATCTTCCTCATCCGGCGAGGTTGATCCGAATCCTTCTTCTTATTGCCGGCGTCGAGCCCAATCCGGGACCTGCTCAAGGATCCATCAGATGGTTCTGTTTCACCTGCGCCAAGCAGATCTTCCCAAACCATGCCTGTGTCTTGTGTGGGCCTTGCAATAACTGGCAACACTTCCGCGCAAGAGGCACTAATTGCTGAGATCTCACTTCCATCCACCTATACAGCGGCTCATCATACAGGTGCATAACCTGTCGTCATCCACGAAATGGGCCGGCTCACACTCCTGGACCCTCACTGCCACCACCACCTATGCCGCGGTCCACCACGACTCAGGCTGCCTCACAACAACCCTCAGTACCGCCGCCGCTTATGTCGCTGACCGTCCAAGACGCCTCACCACTTTGTGACCTCAAAATACTGCAGCTGAACTGTAATGGCCTTTCTGGTAAAACAGATGAGATCATTAAACTCCTCCATCAAAATAGCTGCTCTCCAGGAGTCAAAGCTGTCAGCAAAGTCGAAGGTCCCACGTTTCCCGGGCTTCGCCGTCATTCGAAGAGACAGCTCGTAATGCCGGTGGTGGACTGGTCACTTTGGTTCACCAAAGTATCAAGTACCAGGAGCTGACCTCTACAGCAACATCCGCGGACTCGCCGCTGGAAGAACTCAAGGTACAAGTTACTATTGGACCGTCCAGTCTGACTGTCCATAACGTATACATTCCTCCACAAAGCAGTTGTGATGCCAACTTCAGACCATCAATAGTCCACATGCTAACGGGTGATTCGAAACTCATCTTAGGCGACTTCAATGCCCACGATGACTTATGGTTCTCTAACCTTTCCTGTACTAGAGGTGCCTCACTAGCCGAGGAGATCAACAACACCAACTTTGGGGTCCTCAACACGGATGGAACGTCCACGAGACTCCCTCATTCAGGTACTTGCGCTAGCCCGGACATTTCCATCGTCAGTTGCGACCTATTACTATCTTCCTCATGGAACTGTCTATGCAAACTGAGCTCTGACCACCTCCCGATAGTTATCACAATCAGCACACATGCTTCCCCGATTCGTAACGCTCGCAAGTGCTTTATGCATCTACGTAAAGCCAACTAGCCCGGTTTCCTTGGTGAAACTGAGAATCTCTTTGACCAGGCCCCTTTCCCTCCAGATGTTCGCCAAGGTGTGTCGGTTTTCAACCACATCATGCATACTGCCTCTAAGCACAACATTCCCTCGGGCAAGGTCTTTGATCCCATCCCAGGATACCCTACCGATGCGGCCACCTTATCAAGAGAGCGTGACGTCACCCGAGCTCAAAACCCTCAGCACCCGTCGTTTCCGGCCATGACCTTAGAGATCTCCCGACTGGTCAATGAACACAAGAGGACCATATGGCAAGAAAAGCTAGCCACTTTCTCCAGCCGCACCAACACCAGCAAGTTGTTGCAAACAATCAAATCCATCGATAGAGGGGCACCTGCTCCTCCCAACCAGGTTATCAAATTCAATGGTATACCGAAGAAGACCGACAGAGACATTGCCAAC
>JAYGXS010000744.1:0-20222 GCA_036362985.1 Ligula intestinalis
AAACACGGGTCGTGCAAACCTTTATTAGTGCCGCTCCAGTTCTCAGCTCATGATACCACAACCGCGATTAAGCGTGCTAAGAACTCTAAGGCATTTGAACCGGACGACATTACGATGGTACACCTAAAACACATAGGCCGCAGAGGTGTCGCATTTTTAACCATGTTGTTTAATCTGTCTCTAGCCACGAGCCATATACCAGCTATCTGGAAAATGGCTCCTATCCTCCCCAGCCACAAAGCAGGTAAAGACTCCGCTGTCTCTGACAGTTACCGCCCGATCTCACTTCTCAGCCCGGCCGTGAAAAAACTTGAGCATCTTATTCTCCCCTCGTTCAATAGACATGCCAACCTCCAAGAGCACCAACACGGTTTCAGAGCTTTCCACTCTACGACGTCGGCCCTACAACGTGTCACGAACCGCATTGCATGTGGTTTCAACAAAACGAAACCTGCGGACAGAACAGTAATGGTCGCCCTCGACCTTACTAAAGCTTTTGACTCGGTTAAAATTGACACCTTGATGACATCCCTCATGGATTCGTCTCTACCGAACGAGCTCTGCAGATGGCTGAACTGCTATCTCTGTGGCAGACAAACGCGAGTCGAATTGTCAGGCATGCTATCTAAAGCCCGCAACTCTAGGACAGGAGTTCCTCAAGGTTCTGTCATTTCGCCATCGCTATTCAACATCTACATGACTGACCTCCCGAATCCCCCCCCTGAAGTCGAAATGGTGTCTTACGCTGATGACATCACCCTGCTGTCCTCTCACCCAAACTTTCGCATGGCTGCCGATGCCTTAAATAACTATATCCCCAGTTTAGTCCTGCACCTAGACGATAAGCAACTAAAGCTATCCGCGCCCAAGTCCTCAGTAACTCTATTTACTCCGGACCTCAAAGAATACAAGTCCCATCCTCCAATTAAGGTGGAGGTCGATGACATTTTCTTATGTCAGTATCCTAAACTCCTGGGCCTCACTCTCGACCCGACGCTGGCTCTACACCGCCATGCTGACATCCAAGCCAGCAAAGCTTGCTCCGCCAGTCTACCATAGACGCGTACGGCCCACACGCTTCGGAGTACCCCACTAATCTACCGATAACGGACCTCGTTAAGCGTATCCACACCGAAACTGTCGAGCAAGCCATCAGCAGCTATAAACCCAACAGAGTCCTCAACGCACCTCCGCCGGTCTCCGACGTCATGGCCAGAGAACGTAGGGCCAACCTGTCCAGAAACGCTAGAACCAGACTATCCCAGCTGCGTTTAGGCTTCTCCCCGCTGTTGAATTCATTCAAAAGCTGTCTCACCTCATGTTTTGACAACGTCACAGACAACTGTCCTGACTGCCTCCTGCCTTTCCACACATGCCACCTCATCAACTGCCCGGCCAACCCTACGGAGCTCACGCCTGAGGACCTATGGCTTCGCCCAGACAAAGTCGCCGAATTCCTACATCTTTCCTAAAAAATTCATACCTTTCTCTTTATTCGTTATTCCTTCATCTTTATCCCTTTATCTTTCTTAAAAATTTTATAACATGTATTGCTGGCAAACTAGGCTAAGGGAGTAAGCTAGTACAACAACAACAACAACTGGAATGTGAGTTCTGCGCCGGGCTCAGAAGTACCGTTTGATTGACGACTCCTGCACACAGTACAGGCATCTTTCCTAACGCAACACGTCTTATATCCGACCAGACTACGCGAAGAGCAACAAGCCAATTGCTTAGACCTAGTACTTACCAAAGCGCCTGATAGCGTGGACTTCGTAAATTTTTTACCACCTCCCGGAAAAAGTGATCACGTAGTGCTACATTGTTAATATTCATTCTTCTCTGTGCCTGATCGTAGTGCGGTAACCAGACGCAACATCTGGAGAGGGGACTTTCCACAAATGAAAACCGTAGTGAGCAGGATAGACTTGAACGAAATGTTCACTGGGTGCGTTCTCGATGATTGGTTGGCATTCAAAGCCGTATTACACGGACTGATTACCGATTTCTGTCCTATCACGGTAAAGAAAGTAACAAAAAGGCCTCGATGGCTGTAAACTGCAGTGTGAGTGAGATGCAGACCATAGACTCGGTGGCACTCACGAAAGCTACCGTTCTGCGAGAACTTCTACAGCGCAAAGAAGCGAAGTCGTCAGGTCCGGATGCGATACCTGCAAAACTATTAAAAGAGCCAGCCATAGATTTGGCGGTACACCTGTACCTACTCATCTGAGCTCCTCTTAATACTAGACGAGTGCCACCCGATTGGAAGGCAGCGTGGATCTCGCCAATCCACAAAAGTGGGAGTCGAGCGACCGCAAATAACTACAGACCGGTCAGCCTCACCTCAATATCCTGCAAGCTCATGGAACGTATAGGTAAACGCGAGCTGATGCACTTTTTGGAGCAACATCAACTTCTTTCCGAATAGCAGCACGGATTCCGCAGGGGAAGGTCCTGCTTGACCCATCTGCTCTTTTGTCTAGAACAGTGGACCCAAGCGATCGATGAAGGGAATACAGTGCATACAGTCTTCGTAGACTTCAAAAAGGCGTTTGACACGGTGCCTCAGCAACGTCTCTTAAACAAACTCAGCCGTATAGGGGTAAGGGGAAACCTTTTGCAGTGGATTGCAAACTTGACCGGTCGTACTCAGACCTTAGGTATTGGCGAACAGCGGTCGGCGGAGGTAGCAGTTGAGAGCGGGGTTCCACAGGGTTCTGTTCTTGGCCCTTTCCTCTTCCTCATATATATTGATGACTGCATAAGCAGACTAGACTGCGAAGTCGCAATGTTTACTGATGACCTAAAACTCTGGAAGGTCATACGCAACCAAGACAATGAATAAAACCTCCAGGCCAATTTGCATCGACTGGAGCAATGGTCGACCTTTTGGCTCATGCCATTCAATGTGGCCAAATGCAACTTAATGCGATTCGGTAGAACCGGCACTGCTAAATTACCTGAATCACACGCCGCTGCCAGAGGTAGAGGCTCAGTAAGACCTGAGGGTGTAGTTCACGCCTTCACTGAAGCCATCACTCCACTGCCTGAAAGTGGCTAAATCCACAATGTCGAGTGTCTATCTAATCAAGCGCGCCTTTGCTAAGTTTGATAAAGTTGTATTTGGCAAGGTCTTCGGCACATTTGTGCGACCCCGACTGGAATATGCCATCCAAGCTTGGAGACCTTGGACAGCCAAAGACCGAAAAACCCTCGAAAGGGTACAACGACGCGCAACAAAATTAGTACGAGGCCAACGGAACATCCCCTATGAGACGCGATTGGTAAATCTTGACTTGTTTCCTCTGGATTACAGACAGCTACGCGAGGAACTAATCCAGGCATTTGACATGCTGCGTGGTCAGGACTGCTGCCTCCAAACAAATGACTGCTTTGTGCTGGCCATTACCTCTAAGCTGCGAGGACACCCCTCAAATTACGTGTGACGGAGGCAAGACTTGGCTCAAGAAAATTCGTTTTCTCTGAAAGGGCAATCCAGGCATGGAATGCCCTTTCTGCGGAGATTGCCACGTCCCCTTCCGTGGATGTTTTGAAAGCAAAACTTGATATGTACCGATTTACTGAGTAACGTCGAGACGGAATGCTTCGAATCCAAACACTAAAATGCTATAAATATATGCTAATAATTATTAAGCAGTATTATTATTAGTAGGAGTATTTAACCAACTGAGTTTGAAGCAATTACCTATCTACCGACGTCTCTGCTCACCATGCGAACTGCGCTGATCGCGTCTGAGTTCGCATCTACCACACCAATGGTCCTAGGCTACGCAGCCCTGTCACGCCCTTTCTCGTATCGACCGACTGCTGACGACGTGGCGGGCTCCTCTGCTCTTGATACAACAAAGGCGTATCATGGTCGCATCTCCGGTTCTTCGGGACGTTCTCGTGACTCCGAGGTCTCCTCCTCGTATGGTCCTTCGGATGTAGATATGACTCGCCATGGACGCCATGGCTGTCGCCAACATGCACACAGGCATCATGCTCCTATCATTCACATACTTTCCCCCACGAGCGACAGTTTTTCGCCTAAAAACCACAAATGACATTCAATTTTGAATTATGAGCCATGCCTAAGGAGTTTTTTCACTGTCTGCTCTTCTTGCTCAGTTACATTGGTGGCTCGTGTGAACTGAGTGCGAGTGTATTACTTGAAACAAGCGAGTAGTCGCCTACAATTGTGTCAACGACTTATTTGGAATGTTCAGCTGTGCCGATGCATTTCTTAAATCCTATGTACCGAGAGGGAGTTCAAAGCCGTTTGCCTACATTTCCTTCAATAAAACTTGACTTGATTGTCCGCTCAAATATGTTTTGTCTATAACACATTACCGCCTACTGTATGAAAAACAGTAGACATTATGATTATGTTTAAATATATAGGCTCACCTTCCAACTGACCGTTGAGACGAGCCCGTGGGCCCGTCTCCGGCAGACGAGGCAGGTACACTGGTGGCATTGGCAACGGCAGACGAGCCAGTAGCGGTCAAGGCATCTCTAGCACAGCCACCGCTGCCCATGGCACCCAGGGAAGTAGAAGACGCGGAAGATTTGATAGGAGGCAGGCTGGATTTGCGTGTTCCAGACCTAGACACCGTCGTTGAGGGTCGCAGGAAGTGTTCGACATGGCCAACTACAGCCTCCCTACGGCAACATCGAACCGGCTCTCCAGCAAACGTCACAAAAGCACTACCCTGTTGATCCGCATTGTTTACAGAGGTAGTTGCAGAGGCCAATTTCCAAATCTTGTAGGCGATTATGGAGAGGCCATTAGGCAGGGTACCCAGGCATACACGTACTGTGAATTCGGCTGCCATTGTGGTAGCAGTTTCGAGCACATCCTACAAATTGGCAAAAGAAACTCATTATAACAATCGAATACCAGAGCGTAAATAAAATTTTGCGCTTAAATTTGATAACAGGCCACTGGTGAACCGTGTGGACAGGATGCCAACGAAAGACAGAAATATCGTGATTCAGTGCCGTAGACTCAATAAAGCGGTACACTGCTCAGAATTTAGTAACAGAACAGCAAAAGCTTTGAAGAAAAAAGGACCTGCAGCACTTTCTAGACGCAAGCTAATCGACAAACCCAAGGTGGTAAATAGTTTAAAGGGTTCAGAAAAAACTGTCGCTTGGGTCTGGAAAACACGCAGTGGGGGAGCAGTCTCAATAGGTACTGGCCTCAATAAATAGCCAAATAGAAAATTAGAAGCGTATGAAAGCTAAAAAAGGAGTACTACTAGCTCAGGGATGACACAGAGGTGATTTAAGCATTTCATGAGAGAACAGGTCAGACCTGCGTCTTTCATTCCACAGCCAGCATATTTCAAGCTTATAGTAAGTTCAAGGTGGCCAAAGCATGTACGAGCAGAGAGGGAATTACAAATTAAAAAAACGTCTATGCGTGCCACAGCCACAAGACCAGAAGCCTTCAGTGCACCTGCTAGCTAAGTTCGGTATCAGAATCCGCGACGGATGTCGAAACGTCAGACGAATAAACGTATTGTCCCAGCGATCAAGTCTTCTTCTTCTTCTTCTTCTTCCTCTTCTTCTTCTTCTTCTTCTTCCTCTTCTTCTTCTTCTTCTTCTTCTTCTTCTTCTTCTCAAACTCATTATCCTGATCATGCTGTAATCTAAACAGGGGACCACACCCGGGGTAGGAAGGAGCCACCCGGCTAACTTCACGTAGTGCAGCCTGCCAATCGAAGGGGTTAGCCTGAAGAGACCCTACTCGGCGCGTATCTCGCGACTGTTAGCAAATGCGCGCGCAGCAATATCTGCCAATGATCACCCAGTGGCTGACTCACACATGACCACGCTGTAATGAGTCCAGCACTCTCCTCTCGCGGGCGGTTGTACACTCGTCCGACAGTCAAAGGCCTCCAACCTCTTTACAGGATACATTACTCCTCTCACTTGGTGCCAAACCTCTTACCCTATGGAACCGAGCCTGAAGACCACAGCGGCTGTGGCTGTTCCCCTTAACTGAAGCCACTGCGATAAATTTAGCACGACCGCCGCGCACAGCACAGCCGATTGGAATGCTAACCATGCACTGCGGAGTAGCTTCTTTTACAGCTGCTATTGAAAAGTGGTTCAGCCGCAGCAGAATGGTTGTGTGGTGGGAGAGGGGGAGGTATGTTACAAATCCACACACACGCAACCATAGTCGCGTAAAGGTTAGAAACTGGAGGGGGTTCTGTGCAAGAGCAGACACACAGAGATCTACCACGGAAGCAAGGCAATACCTACCGAGGTGTTCAGCTGAATAATCTGCGCGGAGATGCCTCGCTGCCAGAAGGCGCGCACCAGATCGAAGGCCAGCAGAAGGGGATCGGAGCAGTCGATAAAAGCGGTGCCTGGGAAGCCGGCATGACCCAGATCTTCGTTGAAAGCGAACGACGACCTGCCAACGGCCGCATCCTGGGATGCAGATGACGGTGACGCAACCGCGGAAGCACTCACTGATTGGTTGCCGCTGCCTGGGTGGTCTGCGCTGGGATTCTGAAGGCTTGAAGGGCCCGCCGACTCAGCGTCAGAGTCCAGGCGAAAGCCGCCGCCTCCGGGCGTACCCGCTCTGCTCACAGCCGGGGCAACAGAAACGTTGCTGTCCGCGTTCACCAGAGCAGCAGATCGCGCGGCCAGGAGATGGGACATAGCAGAGGCGTGGGTATTGACTGGCCGTGACTCCCAGGAGACCACCACGTGGCACAACGAGAAATCGACAGGGAAGGGTTCCAGCTATTTCAGGCGGAGAGAAAAAAAATGACAACACAGACGACCTGCTCTGACATTGCACCAAACCGCCTGATCAAGTCTTCGCTTGCTTAGTAAAGCAAGCTCATCTATTACCCGTTTCTGCTACTGTCGCTAATGATTAATCCGCCACGGATGTCGAAACTTCAGGCGAATAAAAATATTGGCCCAGCAATCGAGTCGTCTTCTTCTCAAGCTGAGGTAATTGACCTAACGTCTATGGATCCTGTTTGAATGTAAATCGGTATAGAGTGATCAAAGATATTGACATGAGGATTGGAGGAGGGCATAAGGAGCTAACTGGTAAAGTGTCACGCGACCTTTGCCAGTATATTCTTTCCATGGGATCCCTGTTGCCGTAACTTTATACACAATAGCATCCTATCCATACTGGAAATGCAATCGGCCAGGCCTCAACGAAGACAGTAGAGAAAAAAGAACTTTACACAGTCCCGCTCACAAGAATGGTACAGGCAGAGGAGGGAGTAAGAATAGCAGAGGAGGCTTGATTTCGATGCACTAGGACACCTAAAATGGTCATCCGGACGATACGTTGACCAAGGGCTTGGTGATTACAACAGAGAGAATTTTTAAACAAAGAAATTCAACTATGCATCGGGCTGAGGTGATCACGAATGAAGGTTGGCAGGCGGAAAATTGCCAAAAATTCTTCCCGTCGTGAACATACAGTTGCAGTCTATTCGCACTGAACGTTTCGTCGGTCGGACGTAAGGTGGGCCAGTTTTAAAGGAAGGGTTATATTGAGGAGAAAGGGGAGGGCTTACAGAGGGTCCAATTCGGAAGAGTTCGCAGATCATGTAGATCTGGACCAGACGATCAATGTGCACGGAGACACCAAGAGCGGAGGGTGTTGGTAGCACAGCACCGGTTGCCAACAGCTCTGGTGCCGTGTTGCGACGCAGAAGGCGCCGAATGTCTGGCGTTGGAGCACAGGGTTGCGCCGAGTCGCGACGGTCAGCTCGCAAGCTGTGCCCGGGGAGGAGAGAAAAAACGCATGAGACCCAACAAAAACAAAGATTGATAGAGGGGGGGGGAGATTGACTACAGAGCAAAAACCCACCAGCAGCATAACCTGGTGGTTGAGAAGCCTTAACACAAAAGAAACCATCATCGTCAGCGAAGCAACTGGTATGCAGTTGCGCTCCACCGACATCCAGTCACTTTGGAATTGATTTTTTTACCTTAAGTTGCCCTTAGGCCTTGCCTACACGTGGAATTAATTATCGGCGTCATCCCGCCTGCGAAGAATTTGCGAAAGAGCTCGCTAGTGCATAACCTCTTATATCTGAGATAGGCTTCATTGTGTGCCCACAGCAGGGTGGCCCTGGGACGTTTATTTTCACATGAATAAGATAAGAGTAAAATTAGACTGGCGCTGCATCCATCGCACTCTCTCCCAACCCTCACCTCGGCTCAGTGTCATGAAGGTTAGGTGGCCGACGTGACCGAAGCCAGCCACAGGCGTGCCACCTCGCTTGGCTCCACATTAAGGAGCCTTTGCAGTAGGATGTGGACGGGAGAGGAGAGGCAGGGAGAATGGAGAAGGGGAGGTTTAGGAGGAGGAGGGGCAAGACGATGAGGGCGAGGGGGAGTACGAGGGGGGAGGGAGGGGAAGAGGGGGAGGATGAAGAAGGAGAGGATTAGGATGGGTGGCAGGAGGATAAGGACGAGGCGAGTGAAGAAGGGGGGGGGGAGGGGGGGAGGAGGAGGAGAAAGAAGAGGAGGGGGGAGAGAGGGTGGGAGGAATGTCCAGAAGGGGAGGAGCAGGATGAGGAAGGACAGGAGGATGAAAATGGGGAGGATGAAGAAGGCGAGGAGGGGGAGACGCTAATGTTCTGTTCACACAACGAAAATTCAAGATTTGCGACGTACTGCAGCTGTGCGTAGAAGTCACTGGGCAACTTGAACCGCGAGATCAGATGGTCATACTGGCCACCCGTGGCAATCACAAGAAGTTTGCTGATGTAGCCGTTGGAGTGTGCCGCCTTGACACCCGCGCCACCACCACCGCGCGCTGCTTGCCTCGAGGAGGAGATGCTTGCCAGCTCGGAGACATCTTCCGTTTGTCTGCGCTTTAAGTAGCGTTCCGTCGGTTGCAGCAGATTCACATCTTCGTTGCCCTGCGCGCCCACCGGAATGGAGTCGAGTTCGCCTTGCTCAGAGTAGACAGTCAGTTGGAAAACGATGCCCCGGTAGAGGTGGCAGGGCAGAACAAGACCTGGCGTGATAACAACCTGCGGAGTAACCGGGGAAAGGGTGGGAAATTGACAGTTCCGCAAAAAACTTAAGGCGAGTACAATAACGAAGCGGCTTTGAGACTAAGAACGGAGGGTTGCAAGGCGCCAATTCTCAAGTGCAACGACCTGCCCAATCAATATTCAGAGCTGAGACTCAGTTTGGTGAAAGCATTTCGCCACTTGGAGAACATACAGGCCAACACGTCATTTACTGTCAGCGCCAGGGAGGCAGTAGCATAGCGACTAGATCCTATAAATACTGCAACTCTCTGTAGGTGACTTACACGTCTCAGCTACCGTCCCTGATCATGGATCCGCGACAAATTTCGAAAGGTCAAACGATCACATCGGCTTCTTCTCAATTACTTCCTGGGAGCCAAATTTTCGTTTTTAGTGCGAAGACGCATTCCACACACCTGTTCTTCGGTCAGAAACCTGTCAACTGAAGTGGCTTGGCTTGGCTTGTCTAGCGGCTACCCAATACCCCCTTCCAATTGAAAGTCATCCAGCGCATTTTCAATCAATTAGCGGTTCCAAAAACGTCAGTATGGTGCACCCTCAAATGATTTAAGATATTTACGCAAGTAGGAGGAGTGCTACCTCATTAAAGGCTAATTGAAATTTTAAAAAAATCATTCTAAAATACTACTTAGGCAGAGCTACAGTAGTCATAAGCGTCCAAGTTCTGCCCTTTAAGAAAAGGTATTTTGCGCTTACAAACTTTCCTAATTCGTAAATAATTTTGATCCAAACCTGTCACGTAGCAGTCAGGGTTTTCAAACTACATGCTGTGTATACACTGTGTTGCTAGAAAGACGCCATTAAAAATCAACGGAAGCTTTGTTGAAAAACTGGCATTTTGAAGTGACTGAAATATCTTAGGACTGTGCTGTAGGAACTAGTGTGTCCGAGCTCGTTGAAAGACAACTACGAATCCACCAGATACAGATTGCACACAAGCTGGCAACTACGTTGCGCATCCAGCTTGTACACTCCAAGGACAAGGTTGAACCATTTCAACAGAAAGGAAGTGGCCTATAAAATACCAAGTGTCAGTTGTGATACAGTGTACTGTGGTCAAACCGGAAAAGCTCTATCCACCCGCATCCACGAACACCAATTAGTGGTAAGGAGACGAGATCATCCATGGGAGGTTGCCATGCACACACTGAACACAAGACACGCATTTGCATGGGAACAAAGCCAAATAGTTGGCTGCTGTCTAACTAGGAAGAGCCGCGAATTCCTTCAGGCAATGCACTCAGACGAGGCATGCATCAACAGGCATATAGATTTGGATATTGACTACAAAACTCTCAGGTTTAGGTGGAAGCAAAAACAGCTACTACCGACCACATGCTTAAATGCAGTTGACAACTATTCCCCTGACCACATAATTGTATGCGATGACAGCTGCTTTCCCCAACTGAAAACATAATTAAATGTGGGTGACGACTACCTCCCTACAACTTAACCCACCGCAGAATCTTGTGTTATTCATCGTTTTAGGTTAGCTGTTTTTGCACAACATTCATTTGTCTGACGGCGAGCCGGATAATAAACATAAAATGATAAACAATAAACATTACTCTTTCCCAAAGGACTTTAATGTATTGCAATTTTATAAGGGGCAAAACACCCATTTGAGAATGAGATTACCGGGGAAGCCAAAAAAGACAGCGACGGCCATTTTTGGCCTGTCAACCATAATCAGCAGCTGAAGTAGCGTTCCTCTATTTTATCAAGCTTAGCCAATGCGAATCACAATGAGGCCCAACTACTCACCTGCAAATTGTCAAGACCACCGAGGCGATCAATAGCGGCAACCAGCTCGTTCAACTGTTGGCAGGCCTCATCAATGGACTTGAGTGTCTCCGCCTTCATTTTGGGCGCACAGCCGAGAAACTCCGTTTTCAGATCATCTGCATTCCGTGTCTCAAAGCGCACCAGCTTGGTGAGCGCACGCTGGGCATGGAAACGGTGATAGGTGGCGAGCAGGTCGGGTAGGAGGATGCGACGACAGGGTCGCACGGCCCCGGCTCCACCACCACTGATGCCGCCCTGAGGCCCCCCTGATGCGGAGGAGGGAGTGCAGAGGAGGACCTCCGGTCGCTCTGAGGCCTCCGCCAGACGACGCCACAGGCTCACACGCAGATCAGCCGGTACTCGGATAAGGCGGAACATGACCTCCAGCAGGGCTGTATGGTTCAGATAGAGCACAAATCGGGCGTTCTAGCACATAAAATCACAAGAAGAAGAGACGGGGGTAAGTCGTGAAGGCGTGGCTCCAAAAGGCAAGGCTCCGAAGGAGTTGCCTACCACCTCGTCGGATTCCACGAGGGGAGGGGGTGAGTGAGAGCCCATGCAACGGACAAATAAAGGCATGCCTTTATGTTCAAGAAAACCAAGGTTTAGGTCTCAGTTTGGGTCCAACGTCACGCAATTAAGCTAGTAGGAGACCAAGGCTAGCTGCCTAACGAGACATAGCTGCACAAGCTTGACCTCTTTCCTTTGGATTATAGACAGTTACGAGGTGGCCTAATACAAACGTTTAACCTTCTACTGTGTCAGGATTGTTGACTCACATCTAGCGGCTTCTTTGAGCTTATTTGACCATTGCCAGTAGCTAACGAGGACATCCTCTTGAACTACGAGTGACTGGGGCAAGACTAGACGCAGGAAATAGCTTTTTTTTAAAAAATGAGTGATTCAGGCGTGGAATGGTCTCTACCTCCAGACATTAACATGTTCCACCCATCAATGGACACTCCTAAGATGAAGTTTGACCAGTACAGGCATAAATACTGCAGCGCCATTAAAAAATGACGCATCTACGAAGCGTACACACTTCTCTCCATTTTCCAATGATATTATCTTTAAAATCTTTTCAGCATGTGCCCCTTAGGCACATGCATTTTCCCATCATCATGTTATTGCAATCAACAGGGAGTCCAAATGCGTTCGCCTACCCTTTCGCTGATAAAACTAAACTTAACTGAACACACGAATATTTACTCTGGAGACAATATGCGCTGAGGTACCATTATTACTTGAGTGATTATTCCCATTCCTGCGTCCTTTTTAGGTTACATAAGCAATGCTTGCTTATAACTTCAACGCAGTCGGTGGAATCCCCACTAAAACTATCTACAGGCTTTTTGCTGATTACATACAGCCCAAAAGTTCCAGCACAAGTTAACATAAAAAGGTGAGCAAGGTTATGGTTAGAAAGGGCAGGAACGAGAGGGAGAAAGTCAAACCGAACCTTTAATGGGATGCGACGTGCGACATCACTCAAGAGATGGAAGATCTCGACGAGGTTGTGGGGCCTAAAGGGACAGTCAAAAGTGGACCATTGAGGGGAGTCACAAAAAGAAAATAGGACCGGTAGCATGTAGAATGAGAGGAATATACTACTACTATTTCTACAAATACTACTTATATTACTACTACTTTTACTACTACCAACATGATATCCCGTTCATACGACATGAATATGCGAATAAAGTTGACATACACAGCAGACAATAAGACGACTTCATACGACTAGAGGGCAGTGACGAAGAACCAATAACGGAACGTCCTACAAAAACTTCTACTAACTCTTTGTTACTGCTGGCAATTTAAGTGCTCCAAGGCAGGTTCAAGTTTGTGCACACCAAGAAAAGTCAACCAGTCGTACATGTATTCGCGGGCAATGAGGTCAAAAGCGCCTCGACTAGACTCCGACGGATGGTCCACCGCTCGCAGGGGGTTAGGCCGCGGCCAGGGCGTGTAGACCCGACCCAACTGGCAAGCGCGGTACTCAGAGATGCCAGCATGCGCCACAAACCGCGCCAGCCCCACGTGTAGGGCATCCGGCAGACTGACAGGCACACCTTTCGCGTCCAGAAAGATCGGTCCGCCGGCACAGCCGCGTGCGTCGGCAAAGTGGTCTCGCGACGAAGAATGACCACTAGCGCCAGCCGAGGCCGAGAGAGTCTGCTCCTGATCGCCCACCGTCGTCGCCTCAGTGGGCTCGCCTGGGCCGGACTGGCTGGCGGGATCGGCTAGGGTCATACCACTGCCGGTCGTCGGAGCCGGGTTCAAGCAGGCAGTGGTGGAACGCTTGCTCACAGGAACCAGCGTAGGCGGCTGTACGGGGACGGCACAGTGCAGCGCGAAGAGGGACTCCAGGTAGCGCGAGACCTGGCGATAGAGGATGCGGCTGAGGGCGTGTTCTCGCAGGCTGCTCGAGTCGGTACCAATCAGGTTACCGAGAGCGCGAATCCCGCGATCTCCGATGGAGGGGCCATATGTGGAGAGCATGAGTTCCGCTGAGTGGTCGTATAAGTAGTCCTAGCGAGAGGGAAGGTTGAAAAAAGCACTTAAGGAATTGGCAAGAATAAAGACTCCAGCGGAGAAAATGGAGACCACCATTTTCCAAACATCGAACCACCTATCTGCTCTGCTAAATGTCGTCAGCAACTCACAACCACAGTATTATTTACACTGCAGTTAGTTTTGACAAAGTTAAAGAAGTCGGATCCTAAAAAGGATGAGATTCCAGGCGTATTTCTGTTGGGAATGTCACCAGTACAACGATGATACACCACACACAAATGCGTCCAGAGCTACCGCGCCCACCGGCCAGCAATGTCTCCTAAATTCTGATTGGTCCATGCCTCGGCGCTGTTCCTCACGCGGACTATTAAATACACACAGTCTTTATGTGGCAATGACTTGCTTTGTGTGAATACACGTCTGTTCGTAGTCACTGGTCTTCTCTTGCCTTGGGTACAGCGGTCGAGATAGCTCATGGTTCGTTCTAACTGCAATACCAGGCGCAGGTCATAACAACTTCACCGTCAAGCAGCTGAATAATTAGTAGAACCACTCTGTATAAGCTTTCGAAAATCACCGAAAACTGGCAAATTTTCGGATTTGGAAGTTGGTAAATGTCGTACGGCAGGATTGTGGCTATATCCCACCAACTACCGGCCGGTCAACCCGACGCGATTTTTTTGTAAACTGATGAAAAGTCCAGAAGAAGAGGATGCAACCACTGGAACAAGGATTTTATTTTCATGACGTTTCGGATTCCGTCGGGAATCCTTAATCATAGGTAATGGAAGCATAGCCATAGTCATGCGCAGATACACACAGTTACATAAAAAACACCAACCGGGGTAATCGTGCCAGGGTTCGCTGGTGTCAGACAACAGTAACAAACGTTAGCCACTGGTGAACATCTGACATGACGTGAAAATCGCTTTACTTCAAAAGAACTTTCACCCGTTTATTCGCGTGAAGGTTTAGTTTGTATTCGACGAAAGTATTATGAACAGCACGAGAGTATAGGCCGTCCCGGGCAAAGGCTGAATCTAGTGTGGCCACGCCTAAGTGGTGAACTATGCGAATCTTCCACAACAAATGCGAGCAGACATGCTGATCCCCAGCCGCAGCAAACCAAATCGATGAGGCCAGCTTACGGGCATTTTCCATCAACGCGAAGATTTAAAACGCCAGCCACAAATGTGAAAAAAGGCGATCATTTTAAGACCGACCAGCTCAACCACTCATTCAAAATGATGATCGATTTTTGGCGCTGAACACGTTAGGAATGGATAAGCAGAAATATAATTTGAAAGGAAGCAGGTTCCTAAAGGAATAATAGAGACAGGTAACTAGGTAAATTTTCGACGCGGGTTTCTCAGGTCATCCTCGTCAGATTTGGGACACTGTGCAGAAAACTGCTAACATTTCAAACGGACCTAAGAATCGACAACCATTTGGTGTTTGCGTCAAAAAGCGGCCGATGTGCGTGTGTGTCCCTCTCAGGCTTCATGCAGGGCTGCTCTCACCCTTCTGAGATCAAATGGTCTGCATGCACATGCAATGCCAGTCTTCAGCCAACCACGGTCCCTGCGGCCTGGAAGGCGCTGGCACTTTCTCTCACTTCTGATTCCCTGTTGGTGACTGCGCTCGCGCTCCCACTGGGTTTCAGGACCTACTGCGGTTGCACGAAATGCTAGGCGGACACTATGCGATGGGGGAGAGAGTGAGGTCGACCTCGGCGCGTTTCTTACCTCACTATAATAAATCTGAATGCATCTGAAGCTATCACGGTGCGCTAAAAGCCGTGGCTTGGAGGGTCTGCCAACTGACGGGAAAACTCGGGCCCCCTACGTTACTGCTCCTACTGTACGCGTGTCTGTGTGTGGGTACGGGAGGAGAGGGAGGACTGAGAGTCAGGCTGCAATGGCTCCCTCTTAATGTGGCCTTTATGGCGCTGCCGCGCAGTCGGGAGCATACCTAGCGAGATGGCTGTGTCAAGTGTGCGCGTGCTGAGTGTTTATTGCGCCAGCCATCTACACCCTCCCTCATCCCCGGTCTTATTGAGTTTGTATTTACACCGGATGCGGAGGTGGGAGAGGCGAGCGAGTGGGTAGATTCTGTGCGAGTCTGCCTAAACTCCTGTTTCCTCTCGCACGAGTTCTCTGCGTTGCTCCTGCTTGCTGTTGCTTTCGTGTTGCTTGTCCAGCTTGCCTCCATGTATGCTGCGGCTTGCTTCAGCGTTTGCTGCGGCTTGTTGGAGCGCGTGGTGCCCATCGTCGAAATCGATGGGGGAACTGTCGTCATCGTGTGTGTGCCAGTCTACATTTATTAGTTTCGTTCGCTTTCATTTCCCTCCGAGGTTTCTGGGCGCTACGTCTTACTCAATGGACCTATCGATGTATGATTTATGGGAACGCATGGCCTGTACAAACTCTTACCTGTTTTTTGGAAGAAAAAATCGACAATGCGAGCATTGGCCAATTCAAAAATGTATCCTGTATCAATGATGAGATCGTTAGGCCTCTTCACTCTGACAGTTAAATTTGAGCGCAGTTAGTCCCCGCTAAAACACAGGTTGGCTATCTAATTAAGAAAGAAGTCGTCTACAAGATCCCATGCGATGCCCGTGGTACCGTATGCAGTGACCAGATGGAAATATCTGCTTCAGCACGCATCTACGGCGTCATCAGAGAGCCACATCAAAACTACCCCATACTGCGACGTCTGAGGTTCGAATCCACGAGTTATTGGAAAAAAGTCCAACGCTCCAATTCACTGCACCACGGGCTCGTTATCTGGGCCATGAGGAATACTAGGACATGACGTTAAGTGACAAAGACAGGACATTTTAGGCTCGGACGCACAAAGATAAGGAGATCGCATTTAAGAATACTCACGGCTGCTCGAGAACAGGACACTGTCATGAGATTGTTGACGATAAAACGGTAGAGATTACCATCGGGATTATTGAAGGCCTCCAGAACCTGTTTTCTAAAGGCGGATTCAGTAGATTTCAGGGGTGGTACCAGCGGCGACGCCAAAAGATCCTGCAGACGGAGAATATAAAACCAAAAATGCATTCCAAAGTTGGTTACAGTGAGCAGCCTACTGAAAAAAAGTAAACTGGGGAAAATGGCAACTAGATAGTACAATCTGACAAACCATTGTGTGCAAAATACTGGCTTACTCCGGACCTTATCGTAAATTTCAGAGAGATAAAGCTACCTCTTAAGGATATGGCTGATGCTGGTATCTGGGTAAGGTTTTAGTAAAGGACCACATTAGGTTAAAGATTGAGGTAAAGCTTAGAGACAGTATCAGAGAAATTATCCTTCCATGAATTCTGCGTAAGTGGGTGGGTTCTAACCCGGCACCCTATTTGTTATGACATGAAAAGTAGGGAGAAAAGAGAACAAGAGCCAGTTCTGGTAGCAAGGGCTTGATTCAGGACAACACAAAGACAACGGTTTTCTCAGTTTGGCCACTCCAGAGTAGTAATAAAGTCTTGCCTCTTCTCAAACAATCGTGATCTATGGTGTGTAACCGGCGTTCTGGCCTGCAAGTTGATCGCTGTGTGAGCTGCCTTCATGCACGCAAGCTGATCGACAGTTTGCCACGCGGTGTGAGTGGTCGTCACGTATGCACACTGGTCAATAGTTTCCCACGCTGTGTTAACAACGGCCGTTAGCGCACGCTGTTTGTCTGCGCGCATGACTCAATTCGCGTGCGTCTCTCGCAACAGGCCCTGGGTGCAAGGCCACTCGCGTCCCTGTAACACTGTCAAAATAAGATTGCCTAATTGATAAGCACTCAATCAACGGCCCCCTCCAGTAACAGTGGGCGCAAAACGACTTCTACAGAATCGTATTAAAGAAGTTTTAGTCAGTAAACGCTAGGTCATAGATCAAAAAAGCGGGGCTACCGAGGCGCTGGGGCGACGGGACGGGTCCTGTTGCAGCAACGACCGAATCAGAGCCGTTTGATTAACCAATATGGTGGAGTCCCAGTCCGTGGGGAAGAAGATCTTGGGTTTGCGCAGATCCGTCAACACGGCAACCCGCTCCATTAGGGTGTGCATACGTCGGTAGAACATTTCAAAGAGGATGATACCCAGACTGTAGATGTCCACCTTCTACGAAAAGGGAGGGAGAAGAGGGCGAGGATGTAGGTAAAAATAAGATGACTGCTGTGAGAAGCAATAGATGCGACAGGGATGAATGTAAAAAAACCTGTCAAGACTGTCCGACTAACCTCATCGTAGACGGTACGTGCATTCTGATCGGAGAGCACTTCGGGGCTGGTGTAGAAGAAGGTGCCCACATTCTCGGTCATGCCGAGGCAACGGTAAGCTGCGGCCGTTGCACTCAAAGTCCGCGAATCAACTGATCGGGTCAACGACGTGCGTGCCCCGGGAGCAGCACCAGCTTCCGCCGCAGCCAGCTCGGAGAGACCCCCAACAACAGAGAGTCTTGTCTGAGTGTTGACTTTTGAGCTGCGCTGAAAAGGAACACGAGCGTGAGGCAGACGCAAAAGTAGGAGCAGAAACACACGGCACTTGTTTGCTATTAAATAAAAGATAATGGTTACTTACTTATAATAAGTAGGTGCATTTTACCAACATTAAGTCACTTCGTGTCTGCAGGTCGGTCGGTCAAATCTAACACTTCGTACAATATAAGATCGGTTAGATTTTTTTCGTGGTCTATATAAATTCGCAGAAGTTAAGAGACATCGGAGGCCAAATAGCAAGTCCATATTGCATCGGAATGCGACTAAACACAGCTACCAAAAAATAATCTACGATTGTGAAGAAAATAGAAGAGATTACTGACAGATACTGCACAGACTAAAAAAAAACTACACAGAAAGCTCAATAATATTTAAAGTTCCAGTAGCTAGACCGATGCCATAATTTTGAGATAACCCCTATAACCACCCCTTGCAAGTCTACTTACATGATATTTAGGGATGTAGTGTCGACACACCAGTACTTATCGTCGATGCGCTACTAATGCTCCGGACTATGATGTAAATGACGCACACTTAGTTACGCGATTTAGGCTGAGTAGCAGGAGAAAAATAATTTTTGACCATAGACTCCATGCTTAGAAGACGGCTGTCCTAAGAGATAGACAAACAGGGTCTAGAAGAGCCTAGGCAGGGCGCCACCGTGACTGACTGTGTGGACAGTGGCCGCCAATCGAGCGGCAAATAAGCTTACCGAGCGACGTAAGGAGTACCATCAGACCGATCGGACCTGCTACAACGCACAGTATACATGTCTCTATCTCTCTATCGTTTTTTCGAGAATGGATCTTCCTCATCCGGCGAGGTTGATCCGAATCCTTCTTCTTATTGCCGGCGTCGAGCCCAATCCGGGACCTGCTCAAGGATCCATCAGATGGTTCTGTTTCACCTGCGCCAAGCAGATCTTCCCAAACCATGCCTGTGTCTTGTGTGGGCCTTGCAATAACTGGCAACACTTCCGCGCAAGAGGCACTAATTGCTGAGATCTCACTTCCATCCACCTATACAGCGGCTCATCATACAGGTGCATAACCTGTCGTCATCCACGAAATGGGCCGGCTCACACTCCTGGACCCTCACTGCCACCACCACCTATGCCGCGGTCCACCACGACTCAGGCTGCCTCACAACAACCCTCAGCACCGCCGCCGCTTATGTCGCTGACCGTCCAAGACGCCTCACCACTTTGTGACCTCAAAATACTGCAGCTGAACTGTAATGGCCTTTCTGGTAAAACAGATGAGATCATTAAACTCCTCCATCAAAATAGCTGCTCTCCAGGAGTCAAAGCTGTCAGCAGGGTCGAAGGTCCCACGTTTCCCGGGCTTCGCCGTCATTCGAAGAGACAGAGCTCGTAATGCCGGGGGTGGACTGGTCACTTTGGTTCACCAAAGTATCAAGTACCAGGAGCTGACCTCTGCAGCAACATCCACGGACTCGCCGCTGGAAGAACTCAAGGTACAAGTTACTATTGGACCGTCCAGTCTGACTGTCCATAACGTATACATTCCTCCACAAAGCAGTTGTGATGCCAACTTCAGACCATCAATAGTCCACATGCTAACGGGTGATTCGAAACTCATCTTAGGCGACTTCAATGCCCACGATGACTTATGGTTCTCTAACCTTTCCTGTACTAGAGGTGCCTCACTAGCCGAGGAGATCAACAACACCAACTTTGGGGTCCTCAACACGGATGGAACGTCCACGAGACTCCCTCATTCAGGTACTTGCGCTAGCCCGGACATTTCCATCGTCAGTTGCGACCTATTACTATCTTCCTCATGGAACTGTCTATGCAAACTGAGCTCTGACCACCTCCCGATAGTTATCACAATCAGCACACATGCTTCCCCGATTCGTAACGCTCGCAAGTGCTTTATGCATCTACGTAAAGCCAACTAGCCCGGTTTCCTTGGTGAAACTGAGAATCTCTTTGACCAGGCCCCTTTCCCTCCAGATGTTCGCCAAGGTGTGTCGGTTTTCAACCACATCATGCATACTGCCTCTAAGCACAACATTCCCTCGGGCAAGGTCTTTGATCCCATCCCAGGATACCCTACCGATGCGGCCACCTTATCAAGAGAGCGTGACGTCACCCGAGCTCAAAACCCTCAGCACCCGTCGTTTCCGGCCATGACCTTAGAGATCTCCCGACTGGTCAATGAACACAAGAGGACCATATGGCAAGAAAAGCTAGCCACTTTCTCCAGCCGCACCAACACCAGCAAGTTGTTGCAAACAATCAAATCCATCGATAGAGGGGCACCTGCTCCTCCCAACCAGGTTATCAAATTCAATGGTATACCGAAGAAGACCGACAGAGACATTGCCAAC
>JAYGXS010000745.1:6427-20193 GCA_036362985.1 Ligula intestinalis
CTTCATCGAACCGCAGTTCATCAGCACCTTGCCACGTGCCATTTGCTCTCACGGCTTATCGGGTACATATTCACTCAGAAATGTGCGAACACCGATCAAAATGGCTTCCAAACTAAGCTAAGTTCATGTGGTGTTCAGAGGTCCCCAACGGGTGACCGCCTGCCAGGCCAATTACGGCTAATTCGTTACACTAGTTAGTGGGGTGAGACAGCATCTGGGGGTCATATGGTACATAAATGTTTCGGGCATAATAACCTTCAACATCCAAGCATAACCCTGGAAACCAGCTGATCGGACAACACAAACAACCGCACTTACAGAGGGCACAGTTGGTCCACCACTGGAGTCAATCAGCTCAATCATAAGCACTTCATCAAACCGCAGTTCATCAGCACCTTGCCACGTGCCATTTGCTGTCGCGGCTGATCGGGTATCTATTTACTCAGAAATGTGCAAACACGGATCAAACAGGCTTCCAAACTAAACTCAGTCCATGTGGTGAGCAGAGGTCCCCAACGGGTGAACGCCTGCAAGGCCTATTCCGGCCAAGTCATAATAGAAGTAAGTGGTGTATGACGGCATCTGATGGTAAATTGTTTCAGAAATTTTTTGGGCTTATTAAGCTTCATCAGCCAAGCATAACCCACAAAACTAGCTGGTTGGACAACACAAACAAATGCACTTACAGATGGCTTAGTTGGTCCACCACTGGATTCTATCACATGGGTCATAAACACCTCATCGAACAGCAGTTCATCAGCGCCTCGCCACTGTCGATTTGCTGTCACTGCTCATCGGGTATATAATCACTTAATAATGTGCGAACCCCGATCAAGCAGGCTTCCGAACTCAGCAAAGTTGGCGTGGTGTTCAGCGGTCCCCAACGGATCACGCCTGCAAGGCCGTTTCCCTCCTAGTCATTAAAGCAGTAAGTGGGGTATGACGGCATCTGGGGTTTTCTTGGTACAGAAATGTTTTGGGAATAATAACATTCAACATCCAAGCATAACCCTGAAAACCAGCTGATCGGACAACACAAACAAACGCACTTACAGAGGGCACAGTTGGTCCATCACTGGAGTCTATCAATGGGTCATATGCACTTAATCGAACCGCAGTTCATCAGCACCTTGCCACGTGCCGTTTGCTGTCACGGCTTATCGGGTACATATTCACTCTGAAATGTGCGAAAACCGATCAAGCAGGCTTCTAAACTAACCTAAGTTCATTTGGTGTTCAGAGGTCCCCAACGGGTGACCGCGTGCTAGGCCGATTCCGGCCAAGTCACAATAGCAGTAAGTGGGGTATGACAGCCTCTGGGGGTTACTTGATACAGAACTGTTTCGAGCATATTTACCTTCATCATCCAAGCATAACCCTGGAAACCAGCTGATCGGACAATACAAAAAAACGCACTTACAGAGGGCGCAGTTGGTCCATCACTGGTGTCTATCAGGTGGATCACAAGCAGTTCATCGAAGAGCAGTTCATCAGCACCTCGCCACCTGCAATTTGGGGTAATGGCTGATCGGGTATAAATTCACTCTGAAATGTGCGAACGCCGATCAAATAGGCTTACGAAATATACAAAATGCAGGTGGTGGTCAGTATTACCCAACGGATGACCGCCTGCCAGGCCGATTCATGCAAGTCATAATATTAGTAAGTTTGGTATGACGGCATCTCGGGCTATCTTGGTACATACATATTTCTGGCATAATAACCTTCATCAAACAAGCATAACCCTCAAAACCAGCTGGTCAGACCACACAAACAAACGCACTTACAGACGGCGCAGTTGGTCCAACGCTGAAGTCTATCAGATGGGTCATAAACTCCTCATCGAGCCGCAGTTAATCAGCGCCTCGCTACCTGCGATTTGCTGTCACTGCTCATCGGGTATATATTCACTCAAAAATTTGCAAACACCGATCAAGCAGGCTTTTAAACTAAATAAAGTTCGTGTGGTGTTCAACGGTCCCCAACGGATCACGCCTGCCAAGCCTATTCCGGCCAAGTCATAATAGCAGTCAGTGGGGTATGACAGCATCTGGGGGTTACTTGATACAGAACTTTTTCGAGCCTATTAACCTTCATCAGCCAAGCATAACCCACAAAACTAGCTGGTTGGACAACGCAAACAAACGCACTTAGAGAGGGCTTAGTTGGTCCTACACTGGAGTCAATCAGCTGAATCATAAGCACTTCATCGAACCGCAGTTCATCAGCACCTGGCCACGTGCCATTTGCTGTCACTGCTCATCGGGTATATAATTACTCAATAATGTGCGAACACCGATCAAGCAGGCTTCCGAACTCAGCAAAGTTCGCGTGGTGTTCAGCGGTCCCCAACGGATCACGCCTGTAAGGCCGTTTCCCCCCTAGTCATTAAAGCAGTAAGTGGGGTATGACGGCATCTGGGGTTTACTTGGTACAGAACTGTTTTGGGCATAATAACCTTCAACATCCAAGCATAACCCTGGAAACCAGCTGATCGGACAACACAAACAATCGCACTTACAGAGGGCACAGTTGGTCCACCACTGGAGTCCATCAGATGGGTCATAGGCACTTCATCGAACCGCAGTTCATCAGCACCTTGCCCCATGCCGTTTGCTGTCACCGCTGATCGGGTATATAATCACTCAATAATGTGCGAACCCCGATCAAGCAGGCTGCCAAACTAATTTAAGTTCATGTGGTGTTCAGAGTTCCCCAACGGGTGACATCCTTCCAGGCCGATTACGGCCAAGTCGTTACACCAGTTAGTGGGGTATGACAGCATCTGGGGTTAACTTGGTACAGAAATGTTTCGGGCATAATAACCTTCAACATCCAAGCATAACCCTGGAAACCAGCTGATCGGACAACACAAACAAACGCACTTACAGAGGGCACAGTTGCTCCACCACTGGAGTCAATCAGCTGAATCATAAGCACTTCATCGAACCGCAGTTCATCAGCACCTTGCCACGTGCCATTTGCTGTCACGGCTGATCGGGTATATATTTACTCAGAAATGTGCGAACACCGATTAAACAGGCTTCCAAACTAAACTTAGTTCATGTGGTGTACAGAGGTCCCCAACGGATCACGCCTGCCAAGCCTATTCCGGCCAAGTCATAATAGCAGTCAGTGGGGTATGACAGCATCTGGGGATTACTTGGTACAGAACTTTTTCGATCCTATTTACCTTCATCAGTTAAGCATAACCCACAAAACTAGCTGGTCGGACAACGTAAACAAACGCACTTAGAGAGGGCACAGTTGGTCCACCACTGGAGTCCATCAGCTGGGTCATATGCACTTCATCGAAACGCAGTTCATCAGCACCTTGCCACGTGCCGTTTGCTGTCACGGCTTATCGGGTATAGTTTCACTCAGAAATGTGCGAAAACCGATCAAACAGGCTTCCAAACTAAGCTAAGTTCATGTGGTGTTCAGAGGTCCCCAACGGGTGACCGCCTGCCAGGCCAATTACGGCCAAGTCGTTACACCATTTAGTGGGGTATGACAGCATCTGGGGGTCATATGGTACAGAAATGTTTCGGGCAAAATAAGTGTGCCAATTCGAAAGGAGGAAAACTTAACCCAATGCAAAATATAAATTTACAGTCTATATGTCATTGTGACCGCGAAATGGTAGCAAGTATAAGGTCACCTTTTATGCTATCCTCATCGTCCTGTTGGTCGAGGGTTATCAAGTCAGTAATCCTTCCCTTGCTTTTGAAAAGTAAATAACGTAAGAAGCACTCGTCCCTGGAATCTCGATCTAATCTTCTAATTTTCATTCTATCATAGGCTTTATTGCGTATCCTGCAAGTCAAAATAATCTGAAAACCGCATAACTTGCCTTTTTAAATTGATAATCTGCGATGCAATTTCTGTGTGTTCACAGATTTCCGTCATGAAATTACTACTTTTATTGGCAATTATTTGCCGCATACAGTTAAACAACCCACCAGTAACTGAGTATTCGTTTACTGTGTGAAGTGATCTTAAATATAAAAAAAAACATACTACGCAATGTAGTTTAAATAAAGTGTGAGGTTCAAACCGTTGGTAGAATAAATCAGACTGTTTGTTTCTTATTTTTTGTTCAGGGATTTTGACGTACACATATCATTTGAAGTTGCTTATTGTCCAAATTGACTGAGTATATTTAAAGGAGACATAACCACATTTTTGTTTCACTCCGCTGTTAAAGGCAAAACATTTTTGTTAGTATTATTTTGTATTTTCAAGAAAAAAATAGTACAATTGGATTGAACATGTTGCCTGTTTTAGGTTGCTTGCTGTCAAATGTTTGCCGAGTTCTGTCATTAACACCCTTTCAAAAATGAAGTAATATAGGATGACGGTGAATTTATTATACCTTAAATTACACGACATCGTAGCGCATCAGCCCACAGGCAAAATATCAAGAGGTATGCGTACACATTTTTATTTTTGAAAGCTTTTTGTAGCTGGTATGTCGCAAACAGTAGTCCTCATTGTAGATGATGGGTCCAAAGTGTCCTTGTAATTTCGTGATGACCGGTTTATTCCTTTAGTCTGTCAACTGAAGCCTACTTAATTAAAAAAATGGTAAATAGATGAATAAAAGCACAGTCTGAAATGCATTTATCCCAGTTATGTTTTTACTATGGACAAGGGGGCTCCACCACTCTGTTGGAAAGGAGGTATACCGTTCTACCTGAATATTTTTGAAAGAACTGCTCACCTCTTCTACATATACATAATACTGTTTATCATTTTAAAAAAACGTGTATTTTTCTTGGTAAAATATGTACGTGGGAATGTATAGCCCGGTCGGGATGGGCCAAGATTTTTCATAGAAAACAGTCTATAAACACTACGCTAACGTTAAAGCCCCTCCAAGTGGCGACAATATCGTTCGATATACGATGCTATCTGATGATGCAGAACAAAGAAAGACTAAACCGTAGATGTATTATTTTTCTCAAAACTAGAAGCGCAGTTCGTTTCCTGGCATTATGTTATTTCTTATGTATATCAGCGTCGTGGAACGTTTATGGTTATCCATTCGTCATTTTTAGCCGCATTTCATGGGTTTCAATTGGATTACATAAACAGTCGGTGCGTTTTAATTACACGCCTCAACTTTTTGAGGAAATGTGTTGCATTATTTTTCTTGTGCTTATTTATTACTGCTTTTTGCTAATGTCCCATTTGATGAATCTGCGATAGATCTCCCAGCCATCGAGTTGCCTGATTCACAGTCGTTTCCATGGTTGTCTTTCAGACAACGTCAACGTAAGCATAGTCTAACGATATTTAAAGAAACCCCTGACCAAAGCATCATAGGGAAACGACGTGGTCATTTGTTTGGACAAAATTACATCAATATTAACTGTGATTTAAATGTTACCGAAAATATTACTATAACACATCCACATTTCAGCAAGCGATCAAATAAAAATACAATGGGACAATGGTTTATTTGGTGCACCGTATTAGTCTCTAGCCACTAGTCCATGGATGAAGATTGTAAGGTTGACGTCCTCTATACAAACTTCAAGAAGTCCTTCGACAACGTCCAACATAAGCGTCTTATGTTTTGATTGTCGGAAATTGGCAAAGGAGAAAACCTGTTCACAAAGATTACAGATTTTCTCACAGGGCGATCGCAAACAGTGGACATCGGGGTTTCGGATTCAACCCCTACATCTGTTCTGAGTGGCGTCCCCCAAGGCTCTGTCTTAGGACAAGTGCTTTTCCTGATCCAAATCAACGACTGTGTCAATGACTACGGTTGCAGCGCTATCATGTTTTTCGACAATATCAAACTCTGGAGAGTCATCAGGTCTGACGCCGATAGGAAAGCACTTCAAGAGTGTCTCAATCGACTCAGCTGCTGGTCTGCTTGTTGGCTATTTAACTTCAAAATAAGTAAGTGTGTGGTAAAAGGACTAATGAGGAGGACGATTCTTTCCAATACCTCCTCGATGGGCAGCTGCTTTCAAATGTGAACGAACAAAAGAGCCTGAGTGTTCTAAAATATTCCTCACTTTAACCATTCATTCAGTGTGAACAGGCAGCTAAACGTGCGACACAGGTGCTGTTAGCGATAAGCGGGGACTCGTCAACATCGACAACGAGCTATTCAGAAAAACCTTTGGAGTGTTTTTTTCAATCCCACTTAGAGTATGCCGTCCAGGTTCACGAAGGATTATCTGAACCTGGAACGAGTGTATGCGATGGCTACGAAGATGGTCAATAATCTTGGTCATCTGCCTTATGAAGACAGACTGACCGAACGTGATCTTTTCCCTCACAATTAAAGGCAACTCCGAGGGTACCTCATACAAACCTATTGTATTGTTAGAGGCCGAGAGTGTGCCCTGGAATTTGCTGATTTCTTCAAATTGGCTCGGACTGATCATCTGCGGGGTCATCCATTTATACTACAGAAGAAGCAGGCCCATATCGACATTTTGCGGAAGACCTTCTCTCAGAGGGCCATTGGAGCGTTGAACGGACTCCCTGAAGAAGTGGTCCTCACAGATACAGTTAACAATTTAAAACAAAAACTTGATTCTCAGTTGCTGAGGAATTGTGGCAGATATAATGAAAAAAGTGTAAGTAGAAGCACTTTGCAACTTGCTCACACTTATTGCTGATGTTACGCCTACATTTGCATATCTGTATTATGCACTATTGTTTCGGTGGACCTATTTTGGGATTTTTGGTTATGAATAGGGAGCCCAAGAGTGAATGACTCCTTCCCTTAATAAAGTGACTTAAAGTGATTTATATATAAAATATTTTTTCGGGGGAAGAGCGTTTCCCTTCCGCTGCTTAAAAACTGCAAAGTTAAGGGAATTGACTACTATTTGTGAGGAAGTTTTTTTTGATAGTGGTGTTCGTGACAAACAAATTGTAAAAATAAGTGCAAACAGTCGTAATTTTTTTTAAATAGCTGAATGCGCCGGCTTTATAACGACGTCTTTGAGTGTGTAAATTGAAAAAGTACGAAAATCAGCCGTGCTCGAATGTATGTCGGAAAACCTGGACATGAGGAGTTTTATTCCGGAAACTTTCCGTTTTTCCCAAAACCGAGTAAAATTGGGTGTTTTGAATTCTTAGTGTGATATAAAGCGTTTATTATTCACTAGCCCTGAAAGCTGGCTTCGCTTTTGGCTTTCTTACACGTTGTTGTCCCATAAGTAGGAAATTCGAAAATAAGAAGACATTAAATTTATCATGTTCAGTTTTATTAGCAAAATATACATAAACTAATTTGAACTCCCCTTTGCATATAGCTATGATGCTGAACATGTAGCGATGCCAAAAACGGAACTGTGTTAAGGGGGGCAAACAGCAAAGAAACTCTTTAGGCATTTTCCATCAGTTCCGGCTTCACCTTAAGGCTCCCTTGCCCATTATTGTTCCTTATGTAGGCTAACTACATGTGTGCTGTATATGGAAAAGTCTTAAAACCATGAAGTATAAGGTAAATAGCTCTGCATTTCTGAGGTCGGTGTGACTTGATGTACAATAATTTTATGCTCGAAAGGAGTAATTGTGGAGAAAGAAGCAACGAAAAACCGTTGTGTGAAGGCCACATTCTGCCCAATCAACTGAAGGTAAATATGGGCTATTCATGAAAATCATGCTATTTACAAAAAATGAGTCATGCTTGATAAAGGCCGTGGGAAAAAACACGATTCTTACAGTTGCATTCCAGCCACCTTGAAGGTTTGAGCTTGGGACTTGCTGATGCACATAGCAAATCAAACCTTCAGCGAAAATTGAAGTCGTCACAAATTATACGTAGCATCAGATGGTACGATAGATATGCGGGGGGTATTAACAATTTCTCTTTTTGCACAACCAGCCATAATTGTGCCATCTGTCAAATATGACATCAGCCGCTTAAATGTTAACCTAGTGCCATTGCACGGCCATGGCGCATCGAGATTTCTCATTAGCATAATCAGTGTATAAAACTTCAGAATCAATTTGTGTGACCGAATGCCAGATATTTACAAACAATCTAGGAATTCCAGTGGATAATTAACACAACCGGAAAAATCAACGGTCGTGTGACTGCCACAATTCCTCCTCATCTGGAAGAAGATGGCTACCTCTCGCTTTAATGGCATTGACAAATTTGTTTGAAGGAGCAAGAATTCCTCTGTCTTTTATCCAATTTGCGTCGGAAAACATGGCCAGAGGATTGGGGAAAACCTTTTCCCTAATACCTTCGTCACTGCTCAAAGTATGTATCATATTACTTGTTTTTTAGTACATTTCTGTAAAAAACCCTACTGTTCATAATGATAGTGTGAAAGGGTTAGATCTTAAATTGATTTATCTCAGTCAATATATTTGGAGGATAGGATTGTGCCTTCGATCTTCCTATTTGTTAGATCAAAATCTCAAGAATTATAAGCAATGTTTATAAGTTTTCAGTCAGTGAAATATAGACCGTCAAATGGTGCAGTGGTGTTTCAAAGTAAATTTGTCACATAAACCACTTTATGTTTTAGCATGTGCATATCAAGTCGGTGCTTGAATGTCTTCACAGATTGGGACATAACAGTCGCCTCGAGAAGGTTATTCCATGGGTCCACGACCCGATTAGAGAAAAAGTACTTCCTCACACCCAATCGCCTTGGGATGCCCACGGAGATTAGTTGTGGTGGCGAGTCGGAAAAAGTCGTCACACATGAGTGCACAGTCAAAGGCACGCACGATATGAAATGTTTGTATAAAATCACCGCGTAAAAGCCATTAGCTCAAAGGGCAGAGATTAAGGTTATTTAGGTCGATCTAATATGGAAGTGAACCGTGGCTTCTTAATAATTTCGTTGCTTGCCACTGCACCCTCTCAAGTACATTATAATCCTGCCGCATTCACGGTCGCCAGGGTTTAATCGCGCATTCAAGATGTGGGCTTATAAAGGAACCGAAAATGTTCTACCAACAGTCTTCATCAAAAACCGTGAATGTCCGCCTGATGGCGTACAACATTGAGGTTGCATTTTTAACCGCCATACAACATTCTCTGCATCCCTGCTCCTTGGAGTGGGATTCCGTTAAGATGGTAGGTTCACGCATCAAGGACCGAATTTCGATTTCATAGGCGCATCAGAGCGCATTTGTTCAAATTGAAGGACAGCAGTTATCCATGCAACCAATCCCCTAATCAACGAAGATTTTCCTGGAAGTTACTTTCATTGGCAGCAAAGTTGATGGGTCCAAATACGGAACCTTGAGGGAATCCGCTCTCGATGACTGTCTACCTTGATTGTAAACGGCCTAAACACACCGTTTGGGATCGACCAGATAAGAAATTATCAATCCACGTAAGAAGCATGCCTCCGATACCCATCAGTCTCAACTTATGCAGGAGACGTTGTTGTGGAACACTGTAAAAGGCCTTGTGGAAATCAATGTAGACTGCATGTTGGGTTTCAGTTGCAGGTTTGCATGGTTTAGAGCAAGTTCGTTACACATGACCTACCTCTACTATATATAAATTGCGGATTCGACAAAATATTGTGAATTTCACAATATATTATCTGTTGCATCTTGATGGTCTTCTCCATTACTTTGCAACACGCGGAGGTCAGACTAACGGTCTGTAGTTGTTCGCAGATTTACAACTACAGCTTTTTGTAAAGTGCTGTAATATGCGTTTATATCCAGTCCGGAGGAAGTACTCCAGCATCAAAAGTTTTCTGTCACATCAGTGAATGTGGTTTACATAGCTATCTAGCGAGTTCCTTGTGCGATTTGGCAGGAATTTCATCTGGACCCGGAGATTTACATTCCCTCAAGCTTTTTAGTTCTTGGAAAATCGTTTCTTTTCCAAAAAAAAATATCCTCAATATTGGTGCTCTCACGAACTCGTCAACAGTTGCGACGGAGGGAGGTTCTATGGTAAAAACTCCCTCCAAAGGCGTAGAATTTTTCACCCATAGTTCAACTCAAATTAAGCAAATCTGCCCAAACAACTTAATAATTAAGTCAGCATAGTAGTCATTATGGTGGATTCTAGATGATTGCTTAGGAAATCCTGCTTGGGCAGTCAACTTGCTCCCGTATGGGTAAATTCCATATGAGCGAAACGTTGAGCGAGTTTTTTTCAATATAAGTGTGATTACACTCATGGTGCGAAGCGGGACTTTGAAGCTTAGCCTAGAGAGCAAGCCTCCGGCAAAAGGCTTTGTCTGATGCAGGATGTTAAAATCCTGCCAAATGCCTAGAATTTTGCACACTTGGGTCACCAAAAAGTAAGCAAAACTGCCAAAACAACTTAATAATTATGTCAGCCTAGTAGTCATTATGGTGGATTGTAGATGATTGCATCGAATATCCTGCTTGGGCAGTTAACTACACCCGTATTGGTGGATTCCATATGAGCGAAACGTTGAGCGAGTTATATCAATCCAAGTGTGATAAAATTCTTGGCGTGAAGCAGCCGTTTCTAGCTAAGCGGTTGATTATTAGCGTCCGGCAAAGGCTTTCTCTGATGCGCGGGTTTCAAATCCCGCCAAACGTTTATAATTTTCCAAACTTGGGAAGCACAAAGTAAGCAAAACTGCCAAATCAACGTAATAATTAAGTCAGCCAAGTAGTCATTCCGGTGGATTCTAGATGATTGCTTAGGATATTTTGTTTGGGCAGTCAACTTGCTCCCGTATAGGTGGATTCAATATGAACGATTCGTTGAGCGGTTTATATCGATCCAAAAGTGATAAAATTATTGGCGTGGAGCGGGCGTTTGTAGCTTAACGGTAGAGCACTAGCCTACGGCAAAGACTTTCTCTGATGCGCGGGGTCAAATCCCGCCAAACGCCTAGAATGTTTCACACTTGGTTCAACTGAAACGAAGCAAATGTGTCAAACCAACTTAATAATTAAGTCAGCCTAGTAGTCAATCTCGTGGATTCTAGATGATTGCTTAGGAAATCCTACTTGGACAGTTAACTTGCACCCATTTTAGTGGATTCCATATGAGCGAAAAGTTGAGCTGGTAACATCGATCCAAGTGTGATTAAACGCATCGCGTGAAGGGGGCGTTTGTAGTTTGCGGTAGAGCATTAGCGTCCACCAAATGATTTCTATGATGCGGGGGTTAAAATCCCGCCAAACGCCTAGAGCTTTTCACACTTGGGTCACCTCAAATTAAGCATATCTGTCAAACCAACTTAAGAATTAAGTCAGCCTAGTAGTCATTCGGGTGGATTCTGGAAGGTGGCTTAAGAAACCCTGCTTGGGCAGTCAACTAACTCTTCTTCTTCTTCTTCTTCTTCTTCTTCCTCTTCTTATTCTTCTTCTTCTTCTTCTTCATTTTCTTCTTCTTCTGCCCATCCACATTGCAAAGTCCACCAACTGTCTCTGTCTCTCTCCTTTCAGCCCTACCCATGGATGCCAACAGACTAGGGAGCATGGGAAGAGGCTTTTAGTCGATGACTGATATGTTACCCCTCTCAGGAGGGTGTTGGCCCAGGCTTCATGCAGGGGTGCTCTCGCCCTTTTGAGATTCAATGGTCTGTATGCACATGCAACGTCAGTCCTCAGCCAACCACGGTCCCAGCGGCCTGGAAGGCACTGACACGTTTTCGCACTTCTGATTCCCTGTTGGTTAATGCGTTCGCGCACCCATTAGTTTTCAGACCCCATCTCAGGTTTTCGGAAAGCTAGGTGGTTACTATGCGGTGGGGGAGAGAGTGAAGTGAACCTCGGCGCGTTTCTCCCCTCACTATAATTAATATGAATGCGTCGGAATCTATCATGGTGCGCTAAAGGCCATGGCTTGAAGGGTCTGCCAACTGACGGAAAAAACTCAGACCCCTGCGTTTCTGCTCCTTTTGTACGCGTCTGTTTGTGTGTGCGTATGGAAAGAGAGGGAGGACTGAGACTCAGGCTGCAATGGCTCCCTCTTAATGGGACATTTATGGAGTTCCCGCACAGTTGGGGGCATACATAGCGAGATGGCTGTGTCAAGTGTGCTCGTGCTGAGTGTTATTCGCGCCAGCCATCTACACCCTCCCACATCGCCGGTCTTATTGACTTTGTCTTTACACCGGATACGGATGTGGGAGTGGCGAGCGAGTGGGTAAATTCTGCGCCAGTCTGCCTGAACTCATATTTTCTCTCGTTTCATTTATGTGCGTTGCTCCTGCTTGTTGTCGCTTTAGTATTGCTTACACAGCTTGCCTAAGTGTCTGTAGCGGCTTGCTACAGCATTTGCTGCGGCTTGTTGGAGCGCGTGATGCCCATCAATGAAATCGACGGGGGAACTATCGGATTATCTCACCATTGTTGTTAAGGCGGTTGAGGGAAAAAATTGCGGCATTGGCTCGTTTATTGATGTACTTGCAGACGTACTTGATAGTCTGCTTGGAAGCTGCCAATGTGAGGTTGTCACCATCCCCATCGGTCTGAATTGCATCTACGAAGCGCTTGGGATATCTCTTGGTACCTTTCCCATCCTTCATGCAAGGGCTGTTGGGATTAATTTGACGGCATAGGCCATGCGCCATTTGAGTTTTAATCGTTTCAAACGGGACAGGGTCAACGGATCGGTCCGGCAACTCTGCGCATATAAATTTGTCGACTTTGGACGTGTGCAATTTTTACCTTCAGCCAGACAAAAATGTGATCGTGGGGCAATCCGCTATTTTGCTACTCAACATTGTACATGTGACACTGAACATCGCCGAATATTTTGAATTTTGTGATGAGTCTCATCGTGGTTTTCAACTTAAGCTGGAATACCCGCACGGAAACATCATAGCTTTCCTGTGGCTTTTGACCGGGGAGCAACTCATTAGCAATTTTAGGCCACGATGGGTTGCAAGTTAACGTAATGAACAGGTCTGGGCGACCATAATGCCTAACGTTAACCAACGCATTTTGGGTTTTCTCATGCATGTAGCGAGGAGACCCAGTGTGGCTTGACGGAAGGATGAAAAGTTGACCATGACTAGCACCAGTACTACCACCAGAAAGGATATTGTCTCTAAGGGGCATGTATTCTTCCACGCGAAGTTCTTTCTGGTGTGTGCGGATATAGCAAATGCGCTCTGTTTCTATTTATGTAAGCATATCGGCAGCAAATTGAAGGAACATCGTTTTGAATCGACGAAGCAGGTTTAAAGTTCATTCCCGAATCATTAAGTGATAAGAGTAGAAGCCTGTACAACTTAGTGTTTTACGGGTGCCAATTTGAGGTATACCGTATCGGGAACCGTCTTCACCATTAACATGCATGAGAGGGTATTGTAAGGCCTCGTGTGAACGGTGTGTCTCATATATCCTTTGCAGCCTATCGTCTCTCCTAATCGAGGCAATAACCCTGTTGTCGTGCTGTGTTTTTGACACGATGACAGCCACCTCGTTGCATGTGGGAGCGTTACATTTTCGCTGGTCTTCTCGAGGACGTTTATCGACATCTATGGCAATAGCAAAGCCAATGGAAGCCTGCATCCCCTGGGCGGATTTGAAACTGTTAACGTAGCTGTTGCGCTGGTGTAGCATGTCTTAAAGGGACAATATTATGAGAGGCTTCAAGCCTGGGTACACACGGGATCGGCTGTGAGCCTACCGCTTGATGTCTCCTACGAAATATATTTGTAAAAATTTCGGCTCGCCATCAGGAGGAGGAAAAAACGATCAATCGGGTGGTAAACTTGGCCTTCCTTCTTAAAGGTAGGTATAAGCCATCTTCATGAGCAATGCTGGCACCAAAGGAGGTCATTTCTTATGTTCGAAAGAAAAATATTCGA